>JBBPMJ010000396.1:0-29915 GCA_038090255.1 Austroboletus niveus
TTACCCTTCTCGTACTCAAACCAGGTAGACGAGCAGAGGATGGATTTGAATATCTTGGGCGAGATAGAGGTGTTGGTGCTGGCCGACCAGGTAAACAATACGTCGCCGAGATCGAATATGATGCTGTCGATGCGACGATCATAGTTGGTGACGCAGAAAGACTTGTGATCGAGAGGGGAAGAGAATGATACGGGCGAAATCACCGCAGACTTTGAGGGGGGATTCGGGGTAAGCTGAGCTGCGACAACCATGGTTCGAAGATGATGTCCTTCGATTTCCAGTTATTGTTCTTTATATATCGAACGGGGGATCAATCGATCACATCTGGGCACGTCCACTGCGAGCGTGATCTGAAAAAAGGGTTCGAAGGTGCAAAAATTGTCGCGTATGGAGCAGCGGCGATGATCTAACGTGGCCCTGACGAGACAAATGGTTTACATCATAATCGGATATGAGCAAGTTGCAAGCGATTTTACAGTAGTTTGTCGCATGATGTTGTCGGCAAGATGTAAAGATGGTAGGCCTCCCTCCCTGACGTTCGAGCTGATGACCAACTGGATTTGGTGAGCCATACATTGTGACGGAGTGCTGGATTGGTACTACCTGGTAGTGGTTGCACGACTACAAGGAACCGCTTCAGGTGATGTGGATGATAATACATGTACTATGACCGGGTGTTCTGACGACAGCAGCGGTGATTATGGCTTCAAAACTTTGTTGGCGAGTCGCGGTACAAAAAAGGCAAAGCCCTAGTGGTCCAGGGCTTTCAGTGACAACGGATAAAAAAACCCTTGTAAGTTTCTATGATACTTTGTCGGGTCCAGGGATGCCCCGACAAAGTATCATAGAAACTTTAAGTAATATAGACATCTGGTTTGCGACCACGTGAGCAATACTGCGACCTACTTAGTTACTAGGGGAATTCAGTGCTGATTTGTAGTGTCGATTTGGTGTCGATTTGGACATGAAAAAATCGAAATCCGTTTTGCAAAATCTGAAGCAGATTTCGCTTGAGTCGGCATCTCTCGGCTGCCTCGTCTGAGTTTAAACACGGTGTAGTGGGGCTTCGGCCCTTGACTCCTTGCTCACAAACTTCTCTCATGTCCACTACGGCGACCAGGCCCTAAGTGTCTCAGCATGTCTTTGACCCTTTCTTCACTCCCGGCATCAAGTGAAAATAAATCATCTCGTGTCGCTGGTTAAAGGCACTAAAATTGCTCATGACCGATTTGTTGTTCAATCTAGCCGGCTTCGGTCCATCATAGAGGCAGTAGTACTTTGGAAACAAGACGCGTTCCAGGGGTCACCTGTACTGGGCGTTGCTTGAAATCGTGAAGGGTTGAAACATCATGTTCCCGTCCTTCGCCCGCACCGAGGGAACACTCAGAGAAGTAGCATTCAAGTTTCGTAGCAATGATCTTACCACTTCCAACGCGCATCGGAGGTCTCATTAGTGACACGGACAGTTGCATCAGCTGGTCAACCCCAACGACTCCCATAATAATTACTCAAACACGAACCCGTCTTAATCTCTGCTCTTCGGTCTCTCTAATTCCTTGTAAAAGAAATTTGGCATCTCGGTCCCTCTGAGAAATAGCGTCTGCGGTCATTATGGGGGAGAGGGGATCGAACATATCTGTCAGAAGCCTATAGCACAACCCAGATGTTGTCGACTCCAAGAAGTTTACCCCTGTACAGGAATGTGCCGGATGTCCCCAGCCATATCAAATGTAATGTCACCAGACAATAGGTGAACGTCAAGGCCAGGCATCTTGGTCGGCGTCGTACTCAAGGGTAACGCGGATAAGGGGATGACTAACTTGAAGGGTCATGTGACCGCGGATCCTTGAAGCTTGAAGTTGGAAGCTGCATCTGTGGGATGGTTTGGTGCGATGAGCTGGTAGCCGGTGGTAGCCGATGCTAGCCGAAAGTATCCTACCGGTCAGTATCAAAACCAATTCACAGATGTGGATCATCAATTTATGCACTAAATTCGATGGAGTGATATTCAGCAAGTCGCGGGGGTGGTAATAGAACAGAGTAGTTCGCATTTCAAAATATGAGCTGCGTGGTCTTGCAGCAAGATAAGTCGGCAGTTGAGCGAAAGCTGCTCCATGTCCAGGTTTGCTTGGCAGATATGCCAAATTACAAAAGTCCTGCTTAACGGGCGAGTGTGAGACGGCGCCGGTAGTATGGGTGATTTTGGAGGTGATTGCATTCAATAAATAAGTGTATAATCCACAGCTAGATATGAACGTTCATAGTTTCTTTTCTTTTCCGACATGGGTTCAGGGGTACATCACGTGACCTAAAAACACAACCACCATTTCACCCACCAGAATAAACACTTTGCCTTTTATCCATGGGTAGCAAACGGAAGAACGAAGCTGACACGGAAAGAGCAAAAAAGAAAGTAAAGAACAACGCAGGAGTCGCGAGGGATCCGAAAGAAATGGCGACCACAGAAGTGCTGTCCAACGAGTCGCGTCGTGTTCCCGACCCACCTGCTGCTCAGCCAGAACCATCGCAGAAATCTGACGCGCAGCCGTATCTCAATCACCGACCGCGTATCCGAAGGCTTGCCCCTCCTCGCCCATTCCCCACCGTTGCCGCCGCGTCCTCTGCCACCGGTCCTCGCTCTGCTCATCACGAGGGCAAGAATAACATCTGCATTACTCGAAAAACCAAGTTGGCTGCGTATCTCCGCCGCTGCAAGGCCCTCGTTGTCGACGACGGTTATAAAGAACTCAGACTTAGTGCGATGGGTGCCGCCATTCCACATCTTGCACTTCTGGCAGTATCTCTTCCCCCAATTTTGCCATGGGCGGATGACGAAGTACATGTGGATGTGTTTACGGGTTCGCTCGAGGTACACGACGAGATGTTGTCTGAGAGTGGAGGAGAAGGTAGAGACAGTCCCGAGGAGGAGTTCAGGACGAGAGTCAAATCGACCATGAACGTTATCATCCGCATTGGGCAAGGCGACATATCAGGCGATGCGACCAATGCGGCACTATGCGCTGTCAAGAAGAAAGGAGGGAAAAGGAAGGGGCCAGAACAGATCGTGCTTCAGGAGCCGGAACAGGATGGTATGGAGACTTGATCGTTCTAACCTGTGTTGTTTTGGAGGCTTGAGTGTCGAGTTTCCACGTTCAGGGCGTTGTTGGCCTGACCCTCGACATGTGCTATCGGTTTCCTCGGGGGGCTTTGCCGAGGCAGTAGGTGAGACTATTAGAATTGTATGCCAAGGAAGGGATAACAAGTAATGTTCCTGCTTCTCGGATACAACGATAAGCAGCTCGTGGTGGCATGTCTGCCACGCAAGTATATTATGTATCTTGCGCGAGGATCACAACCTTCTTGTCAGAATGACCGCGGATGTCTACTATCCCTTGCAGGTGACATACTGGCAAGCGCTGAAGTGGATCTGGCCTCGTGTTTTTGTACCGGCGCGCTGACATTATAAAGTCATAACCACCACTATCGCTAAAACAGCCGGACCGGTCACAAGCGATGTGTTATCATCCCCACATCAACTGAAGCGAAGTTCTGGGCCAGAAGTTCTCATGTTGTATGTACTTAGTCGTACGACCAAGTCTTTAACGTCTTATTCACCGAATCCAGTCGGCCAATGCGAAACCTCCACAGCGCTGGGTTCCCGCATCTGATATGATCGATTGTATCTTAAAGCATCCTAGCACACGCCACAGTACTATTTAGAGTTCCACACTGCTGCGGGCCACTCACTTCTTTTTCCCTGGCCCACATTTTTCTAAACAGGTAGTTTTGATGACGAGGTGACATGGGTCCTTCACCCTCTGCAGGATAGGCGGGAACACGACAAGTCGAACGTCAGCCGCATCTAGGGAGCGAGGCTTACCAACTTTACCTTGCCGACCGTCATCCGACCAACTACATGTTGCTTGGCATCTCGGAGCCCAAATCGCTGCTATACTAATCGCGGTGTGTTTGGATCCACCTCTTGCGCCTGTTGGTGGTCCTGTCAAACGCTGGCATTCGAAGTCTTCTTCATGCAACCCCGCCGGTCCCTCGTTCGTCCGCTGTCGGATTCAATTGCCATATCCACAAAGTACTCTCCGTCACAAGGCGTAACGTGTTTTCCAAATACGTTCTCGTCGCACGCTCGTGTTCATTTACCTGCACGAAATATGAAATCGCTTGTAAAGCTCATATCCGATGATGTGAATCATTTGTCTTATCAAGCCTCTCCTTCACGTTAGATTCATCGCCGCTTCATAATCATACCACGTTTGTCACCTCGACCCGTTAATCGCTCTTTACGCGAAAACTCTTGCAGCTTCGAGACCATTCGAAGGCCACCCCTTTCGCCGCTGTAACACCTCAAGTACGCCGACGCGTTTCCTTCTTGAGGCTAGTCGTCGGCAGTTTCCTTGCCTGCGTTATGAAACTTGAATTCGGAGTCGTCTGCCAGGGAGGGCCTTATGGCATACTAGTCGTAATAAGCACAGCGAGTCCCTTTTTCGATCCTGTCGTATCGGATTGAAGGGGTTGTGAAGTTTGAACATCTATGTTGGCTCCCTCTGAGCTATCACTCTCTTGGCCTCTCCTCCCGCGAAATGGCCTTATCATTCTTTTGGGCAAGTAATAAATCAAGGGATCGTGCCAATTTACTTTCTGATGACACTGGTTTAGGTTGTACGTGCAATATGGGAAGGCCCTCAAAGGGGGGGGGGCTTTACGGAGGCATGAACCAACGGTGTGTAGGCATGTACCTGTCTTCCACGGTCCGCTGAAATTGCCATTGAATGCTGCAAGCGAATACACTCAGCAACCATGCCGTTGGCATGTTCTTTTTTTCTCAGCAGACTCGATCTCGCCAATGAAACAATGTCAGTCCTTGTGAACAGTCGACTTCTCAAGACCACAAAGGACAGCCTACAAACGCTCGGCGGAAGGCAAGGTGTTGGACTGTCAGTTTGTCGCATTTCCAGGGTCGTTGTGCGATGCGGGAAGTTGGGAACGTTCCCTTTTTTTTCTTTTCTTGCTGTGCATGTGAGTTTCTTTTTATACAGCTCAGCATGCGGTACAGGACTGGAGAAACGGCGACTTCTTTTCAGCCCCTGTCGTAGTACAGGATGTTCCGTCATATTCTCATTCGACCCGACACGTTGGCGGCCCCTATTGAATTCCTCCGACCTACTATCAGTGACCTATAATAACTGTACGCAATGACGACGATCGTGACGCCCATGCGTCAAACTCGAGTTGGTACTAGCTCCCTGGTATCGAATCACGACGTCACAAGACGAAAACGGTAAAATACGATGCATGTGATGTGTTGTTGAAATCGGGGGGATGTCTATTCTCCCGCGTGCGCATAATTTGCCATTGTACCTCCCCGCGATCAGAGACGGACGGCTCTCCCAGAGGCATTAATGTAAACCTCAATGACCCGTCCGGTATGGGTCACGATGCTGTTCTTTTTCTCCACGTGCCGTATCGGGGCTTGTCATTGTCCTGGCTCGGCGATACGTCCTTACTTACCGGTGGAGCAAGTAAATCGGCTTCCGGCTTTTATTTAATATCGATATCGATATCTGGGCCCAGAGGAAGTTCGCCGCCGCCGCATCCACACCACATGAACATACACACGCTTCATCCGGGTCTTCTCAAGTGATGGGTCTGCGACAGCATCCCTTCGACTGCGTTGTTACCTCCTGTATTGCCGACCTGCTCATCAATATCTAACATGCGTCCGAATCTCGAGGCCTGGAGACGAGAGCTATATCAGTCTGCATCACGCGGGCACTTGTAGCCAATATCCCTCAATCCCATTCTCCACTGTCACACATCTGATGCTGATATCAATCTGTGAAATGCACTACAATGATTTCGACAACTATATAGGCCAAGTAGCAATGAACAAATAGACATCTTTACTATGCTGTAAGCGTCCAGCGGTTTTGAGTGGATTCAAAGAGAAAGTGAAATGTGAATGGATGATCAGAGTCCTTGGAAAGTGGAACAAGGCCAAGTGCGCAAATGAAATACGAGGAAAGGAAGGAGCTGATTGATGTCAAAGAGATATGAAAAGATGAGTTAGTAATCAGTGTGGAAGCCCCTCGATAAGAACGCACCCCAAAAAATCAGAATTAGCAACACCCCTTGCTTGCCTCGCGCCGCCGAGAGCTTTCCCCTGTTCCCACCCAGTCGAAAACAGAAGGTTATCCCAGCCTCAACACATTGGTATAGTATATACTAGGTACGCTCGGCGACACTTTGGAATATGATAACGGACACGAGGGGTTTCAAGGGGAGTGAATGAGAGTGGAGACCTGCGACGAATGTGAATGTGCGATAGAACTGCAATTAGAAGGTATGACATACCAGTGTATATCGCCTAACGATACATTAAAAACAATTAACCAAAGAAAAATATGTCAAGATTATGCTTCACGTGTGAGAATAGCGCTCGTCATGAGTGGAGGATCGAGTGAAGCTTATGGGAAGTACGAAGCAGCATGGTGGCGAGTGAAAGTTCGTGAAACTGATGACACGAGTTGATGACTGAGGTTGGAGACTTCAAATATGTACAACGAGAGCAGAGAGATGGGTACTAGGGATATGAAAAAATGCGATGAGCGCGATAAATCCTTTTATCGGGATTGGATAGACGAGGTGCCACAAAACCAGCATGGCCAAACAGAACAGGTGTTTTGTTGATGTACGTGTCAGAGCTTGAAGCGAGACGTGCGGCATCCCCACTAGGCCAGGGGGAACGCATGTGTGGCATACAGCAGGTTGCGTCGATGTATTGATGGTTACGTCGTAATCTCGTTCGTGGTCGTCCAGGAAAACAAAATGGGATGAGATGATGCATCGAAGAGGGATGAGCGGGGCTGGTAATCTCCGCTCTTCACTCCCCAAGACCACACGCACACACGCCTATGCGTACATGCTTACCGCGTCTCAACCTCGACATGCCGACTGACTTTCTCGACACCAGCCCCCAGGGCAGTCCTTCTCGTGACATCCTGCAAAGTGTTCATATGCTTGATGTCAACATGGCTGAACCAACTGACCTGAATTTCTTCGTCTTCTTCAATGTCCACATTACGTCCTTCCTCGTCAAGATCTTGGCTCTGCTCCTCGTCACCAAAAGAATTCGCGCTTGGCGACGTCTCCGTATCCGCTGGACTCAGACGCACCTCTTGCTCGGCACCTTCCTCGTTCCCCGTATGTACACGTGTGGCTGTGCGGCCATGCTTATGGGACGGAATAGGAGATAACACGACAGCGACGTGATGCGTATGCTCGTCCTTGGATGCAGGGACCACT
The DNA here is from genome assembly GCA_038090255.1 of Austroboletus niveus. Taxonomy (NCBI): domain Eukaryota; kingdom Fungi; phylum Basidiomycota; class Agaricomycetes; order Boletales; family Boletaceae; genus Austroboletus; species Austroboletus niveus. Next base: position 7,321 of record JBBPMJ010000396.1, read on the forward strand.
TGAGAGAGAGAAATATCGAGTTTTGAGGCTTGATCGTCCACCACGCACGTTGGCGGAGGACCAAGATCGTAGGGGTGCAAGCAAGGCGATGATGCCAATTTCAACTCCAATACACTGGGAGATCGGGAAGCAAACGGCGACGTAGTTGGCGTGCTCAGGTCGGTCGACGCGGCAGATGTGCACGCAGTCAGGGAGGTGGCGGTAGAGGCGGTAGAGGCATCCATGGATGTGTCTAACGAGTCGCCGCGCTTTCGCCCTTGTCGTGTTTTCACTTCTAGCTCTCTTGCAGCCTCCTCTAGACGGGCTTTCGCCTCCTTCTCTGCACGGCGTTTCTTCACCCAGGCCAGTCCGCTGCCATCATGATCGTCGCCGCTAGCACCTACATTACCCATACCACACTCTGGGATATCATCTGACATCTTCCGACGGGCAATCGGCGAAGTCGAAGTTGCTCCACTGCTCCTGCCGCCACCAGCAGTGACAGATCTAGATGATCCCAAAGAACCTGCGAGTAACGCACCACCGCGTTCGCTCCTCTGTAACCCTTTCCACATGTCATCTGCAATACCGGCAGAGGCATGTACGCTACCCATTCCGCCATAGCCCCACTCGACAAACTCGGGCTCCTCACGAGCAGTAGCGAAGGGGTTGGCAAGAGTTTGAACTGTGAACGATATTGATAATGGCTTACGGGGATTGATAGAGGAAAACACTCACCGGCATATCTCTTTGCCCCGTATATCCTACCATTCAACATCTTTACGTGTCTTTTGGGACGTGCAGAGGATAAATTTGTTGCAGTGCTTGGCCGTGGGGGAAGATCGTTGGCGACCATTTTGACGGAGGAGGCATGCCGACCACCCCCAGCGCCAGGGATGGATCCAGAGGAAGAGGGGCGTTTAACTGCACTGGAACCGTCGAATTCAGAGGCATGCTGTGCCCGACTAGATTCGCTTCCCCAATCACGTTTTCCGTTTCCTAGACTCAAGTCTGGGCCTGAGCCGGTAGTTGCAGATCGATGACGGGATTTGAAAGAGTCTGAGGGTCTGGGAGGAGGGGACGAAGTGCGGGGAGGGCGAGCACCCGATGCGGACCCTGAGCGAGCGCGGAAAAGTGATCTTGTTCCAGTCAAAATGTCTTCTGTAGAGAAACGGGAGAGCTTGAAGGAAGGCAGGCTAGAAACAGAACTGGAGGCACAGACGGGAGAATAATTCGATGAACCAGACAAAGGGGGGGACTGGGAAAGAGGAGAGCTGGTAAGAGATGAGGTGCCGGTGCGACGGAGGAAAGGCAAGGAGCGCAATAAAAGACTCGTTTTTGGGCTGTTGGTGTTCTTACGAATGGTGGGTGTCGAATGTGCGCTGGAGAGGGTGGAGTCGGGGGAAATGGAGGGCGAAAGGGTAACGAAACCGTCAGGCAAGTCGTTTGACGGGTAAGCTGTCTCGGGAGTGGCGGCCTTTGGAGCAAACTGCGGGTCATCGGTAGGGTCCGAAAAATCTCTGTTGGGGTCCGGAAGGGGGGCGAAGCGTATTCGCCGAGAGCGAGAAGAGGTGGTGCGATGGAGGTCGAGGCAAGAGTTGGATGAGGAGGAGGAGGAAAGATCGGCAAGGAGGGGCGGGGGGGAGGGGGACGGGGACGGGGGGGAGGAGGGGGAGCGGAGGAGGATGGACGTCGTCATTGGGTGAGCTGGTGGAAGTGGGGGGAGGACAAGCGCCATCAAGACAAAGGACGGAGAAAACGCAAGGTTGAAGAAATCGCAAGGCGAGTTTCCTCCTTTCCTTTTCTATTCATTCTCCTCCCAAGCCTCAACGCTCCCCGGGGTCCCACCCGGCTGTGCTCCTTACGGATCTAAGATCGCGCGTCCCCCCCGCGTCCGATAAAGACCCCCCCCCCCGTGCGACTAAAATAATGTGCCGTGCGTGCGCCTCGGAGTGCAGCCCGCCGCTCCCGTACTGACGTGTCTCCACTGTCCGGCACGACACGCGCATACGCGTCGCGGATCATCCCGGTGCCTTGCATAGCTTCGTCGCTAATCTCTTCGTCTGCCTTTGCTCATCTTCTCACGAACCTGGCGACGACGACGACATGGCCATTAACAAGAATCCCACATTTCCACGACGATCGCTTCGCCTCCCGCTTCTCATCGCCGATATCAGCTAAGACTCAGCTACCACCACCGTGCAGTAGCTACACTATGTATTCCACATGCTTGCATCTCAGTCGAGGCGTTATTGATGGTATAGAACGGATGTCCGTCGTGTTTGTAATCCAGCTCATTTTAGTTTTAAGAATCCAATGTGTGAGACACCTTCCTCAGTCCTGACCCGCCGAAAGAAGGATCAAGAGCCCGCCAACGAACAATACCCGCAGGAAAAGCAACTATGCTGACAGCTGATATCAGAGATAACGTTCATCCCTGACAAACACTTCACGCGTCAGGGCTGCCTTCTATTCGTAAGACCGTTACGAGAATGATGACGATTCCGTCCGATGCAGCTTACGGGAATACCGTGCCACAACAAGTTTATTTCAAGCATCCGAGGCAACACGTACCCGCGTTACTTGCCTCTACAGTTATTCAGCTCAACTTCCACCATTCTGAATCACCACATAGAACTCGGCGGCTTAGTTTGTCCAGAAACGTTTCACGCCGTGGTAACGCCATGCTCGTGCCAAGCCATTGGCCAACTATGGAAGTTGCTTCTTGTTGCACCATAGCTCCCTGATACGCATTCTCCGCCTTCCCGACTCTCCGATCGTTCATTCCCGATTCCTGGTAGCGAGATCGAACTGCGCTCTGAAGGTCCGACCATCGTAGCGTTGTTTTGCAGCCGTACCATTCAACGTACCAGATCTGGCTAGGCCCTCCCATGATGCCCCGTCACGGAAAAGACAAAGGAAGAAAAGACAACTTCGTGGAGAACAGCTTCCTTACCCCCGACGCCCGCCGTCTAGCTCAAGTGGCTTCTTACTACGTAGACAGCCAGCATCGACGGCGTTTTCAGTTTCGTATGATTGCTACGGTGATTTCTATCGTTCTGACTGTTCCAAATATATACACTCTATCTCGGTGGCACTGACCACCAAAGACCCCGGGATCTGTGCATGTCCTGATCGGCGACGTGCGACGCTTGCTCGGTCCTCCACGCCAGAGAAGCGTTCAGCGAATCATACATAGGTCCAACACTGCGAGCCACGAGAGGCAACCAGTGGACAAAAGTTCCATGACTTTCCATCACAATGTTCTCTCAGCACCTTACGAGAGATCCAGATTCAAGTTGCAAATTCGTTTCAAGAGCATGTATGCAAGTGTTGGTGGGGCGGCGTACCAGCGAAGATGCCGCAGTGACGCCACTCATCTCCACTGACAGCCGGAGAGTCTAGAGACAGGTAGCGTTTCACTCTCGGACTGTACGACATTCCGCGACAAATTCGCGCCACACGTAGTTGGGCTGCGCCGTACTACCAACGCTTCCTCCTCATACATACAGCGCGTTATTGAACTACACACGGGTCGGTCTTTCCTATAGTGCGGTGATGAGTCATCGATTGATGATGGTGGTCAAGTCACCAAAGGCGCGCACGAAAATGCAATGGGGTTTGCCAACCGGCTGCTACGAACGTGTTCGCGACCGTCGCAGGGGAGTTGCCGTCGGCATGCACTGCCATCGCGAAACAGGTTTGAATGTCGACTTAGTATGACAAGTCCCTTGAATGTAGTACTACGAAACAGGATGTCTGGCAAAATGTACCTCATGAACAGTCTGCCAAGGCTAGCTTTCGGACATGAATTCATAACTGTGAACACTGCACGATAGTAAGTCTGGGTCATATCCATATCCAAGCAACACGCTACTGCCCTTTAGGGAAATGTACCCCGCCCTACAGATGGAGATGTTATACTTTCACATCAGAACTACTTTACAGAAAAACCACCCAAACAAGTAAAGATGTGACCCACATAGGTACGGTGCCTTTGTATGCTTGACACACAGCCATTTCCCATATAACTTCAAATGTTAGGCCCCGGTGTCTTGGCAATGTTCCTTCCGCATTGGCACTCAGGTGAGCGGTGCTGACTTGGCGATCGAACACGTATGGATAATGCGTGTGGAAAATAGGGTCCAATCAAGGCTTGAAGTCGTCGACTTGTCAATCACTGAGTTCCCAGCAGTAAGCGATCGAGGTCGGTGCCCAAAACGAAACGATTCAATTCCATGATGGGGAATTGGGGGCGATCCATTATAATGGAAGCTCACTCAGACTTGCGGTGCCATGGGACACCTCGAGGACAAGGTGAGTTGTGATTCCTAGTAATGCATTGGCATAATGCAACCACGACTCGGACTTTCCTCGAGTTCACAATACGTATGCTCGTCGGATCCGGCGCGGACGCCGCGACTGGTTCAAAACTCGTGAGTTCTCGGACCATATAGTTGCCTCGAGTCACCGTGATTCGTACGGCCGGCTTTATCCTCTTCCGGCCATTTCCTCCTGAGATCCGGGGGTCACCTCTATGGACAGCTGACAGGTTTTCGGCGCCGAGCTTAGTAATTGAGAACGTTATAGGCACCAGCAGTATCATAGGGGCTCTTGCTCTTGCTATTGAATGCTCGTTGCCACTGCCAAGAACAAGCGTGTGCCACCGGGTTGCAGTCAGCAGTCCTATCGCAGAGGTGACGTGAGTATGTGCGGATGCCACCAGCGGTTGACCCCGTATACTTACCACTTATAATGCCGCCACAGAATTGATTGGGCGATATCAAGGCAGTAAACCCATATCGAGTATGTACTTGATCACCTAAAGATGCGGCGGCGGGAAGTTTAATGCGTCTTGGGTTACGTGTGTCACACTATCAGATCTTTGAGGATTCCAAACTTTGCCAGTGACTGGCTTGGATGGACTGTCGTAATACCAAGCTAAAGAATGATAAGATAGCAGGAACCGACCTGAAGGAGTCCCGCTGTTTTCGGTCAAAATTTAACCCTCCTGATTCAATTCAAGCTGCAACCCTTTGTAAGCCTTGGTTCCGATCAATGCTTGTACTTATAGATACCGCCATACAAGGTGACGTTGCAACCGCCCGTGCGCAAGGCTTCAATTGCAGCGAAGAAATCAGGGCGATCAATTTAGAGGTGACATGGCGCCTCGAAGAAAAACTTTGAACAATTGGCTATTTTGGCTGAATAAGTAGCGTACTCGAGGTCTGCCAAGTTTCGGTATACACTGTGTCTGACACGTCAGCCGGTTGAGTTGCAACTGCATATCTTGGGATGAGTGAGTGGATATCACTCGATGTCATCTGATGCCTGACAAAGATCCTGGATTGCATCATCCTTGCTCATGGCTAAGTAGCAAAGAGACTACAGATCGGCTAAGGTACTAGTTCGTTAGTGTGATCACATGATAAAGATCACGTGACACTCGGCATGTTGAATAATGATGAAACTGTCAGTTCCTCAAAGGTGGCTGACTGAGCCAGACGGGGAGCATATTTAAAGAGCAATGGTCTGCGCACGCATTTTCTCTTCGCCGAACTCGGTGGTCAAATTTTTTGCCATAGCGTCTGCTGCAAAAATTCCTTCACCTCCAGGTCCTGCTCACCGCGCAGTATCTCGACTTCGTCAGGTAGATCCAATCCTATTTCGTCATCTGATCCCGTGCCTTTAATCACACTCTCGTTGAACCATAGCTGTCAAGGTCGTTCACCTCTTCAACAACCAAGATGGCCCCGGTAGATGGTCCGCAGCATGAGCGCTATGACTACATTTGCATCGGAGGTGGCAGTGGAGGTGTCGCATCTTCCGTGAGCAATCTAAGGAGCTTCCTGCTATCGTACTTAATCTCTTCAAGCGTCGTGCGGCACAGTACGGCAAGAAAGCTGCCCTAATTGAGGTCTCCCCCTACTTGGGTGGTACTTGCGTGAACGTTGGTAAGTGGTCTTCGTTGCTCGAGGCCGCCGTCGAGCTCACGATTCCTGATAATCAAGGATGTGTTCCCAAGAAGGTGTGATTAATATCATGATATCGTATCGATTGTATGATCAAACACTTTTCAGATCATGTGGCATGCCGCCGACTTGGCCGATAAGCTACGCCATGCCTCTGGATACCATTTCGAAGGAGTCCCAACCCCTAAATTTAATTGGGCAACATTTAAACCCCAGCGAGACGCATACATTCGCAAGCTGAACAAAATTTACGAGAATAACCTTGAGAAGGAGAAGGTGGAATATCATGCCGGGTTCGCGCGCTTGACATCGCCCCGTTCCGTCGAGGTCACTCGCCATGACGGTCAGAAGTACGCACTCCAGGCGGATCACATTACAATCGCCACGGGAGGCCGTCCGACAATTCCTTCGGACGATGCCATTCCCGGAGCAAGTCTTGGTATCGATTCTGATGGGTTCTTTGATCTGGAAGATCAACCAAAGCGTATTGCAATCGTCGGTGCTGGGTACATCGCTGTGGAGCTCGCCGGTGTTCTCAACTCGCTCGGCAGCGAAACTCATCTTTTTATCCGACATGACAAAGTTTTACGGACGTTCGACCCCCTGCTACAGGATACACTGACACCGTGGATGGAACATACCGGAATCAAGATCCATAAGAACTCTAAAGTCCAGCACGTAGAAGGAGAGAAGGGAAGGACACTCACCATCTTTGATCAGAATGGCCAGCCCACTGAGGTCGATTGCTTGATCTGGGCAATTGGCCGGCATGCCAACACGGAAGGCCTCGGACTGGAAGAACTCGGAATCAAGCTCAACAAGAAGGGCGAAGTTGTCGTTGACGAATTCCAGAATTCCAGCGTCCCGGGTGTCTACGCAATCGGAGACGTGCAAGGCAAAGCCCTGCTTACACCTGTTGCCATCGCAGCTGGCAGGCGGCTGTCCAATCGACTTTTTGGCCCTGAAAAGTTCAAGAATGACAAGCTCTCCTATGAAGACATCCCTACTGTCGTCTTCTCGTAAGTTGATTGTTCGGAATATATTCTCGTATTAAACTAGAATAGGCACCCCACTATCGGTACTGTGGGTCTTACAGAGCCGGAAGCCTACGATAGATACGGCAGTGATGTCAAGATTTGTACGCTTTGCGTGTTGTTACGGATTCCGATTCAATTTCTGAACAGCTCTTCTAGACAAGTCATCTTTCCGCGCACTCTATTTCTCACAGATCGATGAAAACCACAAGGAACCTACGGTTTACAAGCTCATTGTCGTGGGCGAAGAGGAGCGTGTTGTTGGGGTTCACATTATAGGACTGGGAAGTGACGAAATCCTGCAAGGTTTTGCGGTAGCCGTCAAGATGGGTGGTACGTCTCGAAATCCTATAGAAAATTTATCTTTGATTACATAATGGCAACAGCACGCAAACAAGATTTGGATGATACAGTTGCGATTCATCCTACGTCGGCTGAAGGTTCGTCAAAATGTGTTGAGCGATATCACTAGCGACTGACGGGTTTTCTTTTTAAAGAGCTGGTCACACTTCGTTAAACACTTTTTAGGGCTGCCGCAACACGTTACTTACTTTCCTCGACTTTAAGTTTAGGATGGGACATATATAATCATACCGTTGACTCTAGACAGATGTCTCAGCAAATTTGAGACTATCGGAATCACTTGGAGCTACCTGAGGACATTCTACTCAGCATTTGTGTGCGACCAAGTCGACCTTGTACAATCACGCAACATCTTGGCTGTCTTCGGTTTCCTGCTTCGTTTTTGGATATCAGAACTCTGGCAGTCCTGTGCGTCCAAGGGATTTCGTTTGTGTTGACTTGTTAGTCAATGGTCGGCTGATTGCTTGATCTTTGTGGAGAGCGGTATTCAGCTCAAGTGATCGAATCCGCCACTGTCCAGCGAGGACTGTTCCGCCGTGGTGCAATGCCAACTCCGAGTCTGGGAAGGCTGGTTTCCTGACATTTGATTGTTTAAGGGCGGATGAAATATGAATTGAACTCGGCTGTACTGGTACACAAACAGGTGATGTACTACGTCGTATTTCTGAACTATTAAACACTTCTTGTGCAGGGGCTGTCTCAAAATTAGGCTCGTATCCTCATTTAGTTTAAAGTTCGCGCGCTGTCTTTTATGTACGTTTCATCACAATGATGGCGCCAAAACAACGAATCAACAACGATACATGTAGATGCTGAGCAATCAAGGGCTTTGCAAAAGGTTGACTCGTACGCCCAGTATTGTGCTTTCATCGGCCCGTGAGCTGGGACGCACGAGGACGCAAGCTCAACGTGGGCCTGCTGCTGACCTTATCTCCCCATTAGCCGTCATATATTCGGTCGGCTATCACTGATCGTCATCAGCAACAGAACTGATGCTCGTGACACCTGTCATTTGGTGTCGTCGGTCAAGACACGTGTGTTTGAACCGGAAATAATTGCACGGTCTGATGATACCGTATTCATGATGCAGCAATCATCAGAGTTGTCAGTGTATCAGGCAGATCACCAGGTTTTCCCTTCAAGGTATCACAAGGACTTTCACCTCTGGTCTTTTCCCGCTTCCAAGCATCCCGCCATTCATTTTCAACATGCTACGTCTTTTGCTTCTCGTCGCCTCTCTGTATCGGGTGCACGTATTCGCAGATTACATTATCGACGACAGCAACTATTCAGTACTCAAGTACTCTGAAAATCCCGATGGGCCAGTTTGGGGCCCATTTGGTTCTAGTAACGGAGAACAGCTTTCGGTCCAGCTCTCCAATGGGACGATGCAATCAGTTGATTCGACACAGTGTTACAATGGCACGTTGTGAGTATTTTACGTCCCAGATCGAGTTTCATGCTCACGACGACTTTGCAGTACTTGTAAGCTGGTGGCTGAGACTGACTGTATTCCTGGTGTTTACTTGGTTCTGTAGATGCGGCGTGTTCTGCGTCAAACGATTGTTCGGTGCAGTTCTCATTCACAGGTACAGTCTTTAGGATTTTCTGCTAAGAACGCCGGACGGATCAATGCCATGTTGATCACAGGTTCCGGAATAACCATATATGTTCTACAAGCTGGAGCGCAAGGCATGTCGGCATCTCTCTCTATAGACTCTGGAACAGCGACGACCGCAACACTGGGCGCGCCTCCAGGTCCCTCGTACTATGTCCCGCGTGTTGTCCTCTTCAATGTGCAAGGCGTAACATCTGGAACACACACAGCTGTAATGAAAGTACTGGATTGGAACGGTTCCTTTAGTGGCATGATGTTGGACTACGTCAACATTAATCAAGACGTGGTTAAAGCGACCACAAGCTCTACTCCAAGCACCACTACAAGCACCCCCCCGAGTTCTACCACTCAGCCCTCGTCTTCAGCATCGCCAGCGTCATCCAGCTCAGGAAGTACGATTACACAGCAGCAAACTACCCAAACGACGAATGCGACAAGATTTGGAGAATCATCTATGACAACGGTGTTTTCGTCTCAATCAGGAGTGACGACGCTCCCATCAAGTACTACAACAGCTGGAAACTCGACATCAGGTTCTGCTTCTGCTTCTACAAGGTGAGAATTACCAGAGGTTGTAATGGATGGCAGGCTGATGACATGGGTGCAGAGACGTCCATGCCGCTGTTGTGGGCGGTGCGGTTGGTGGAGCTGTTTTCCTCCTTGCACTGTGTGGAGTGGCATTGTTCTTGTTCGAACGTCGGGACCAGTTGCTGGTGGATGAGAGGCCAAGCAGTTCTATGGTACTGCTACAGCCTAATGCGAGGTTTATGAACCCCGACGGTGCAAGCCTACAACCGTCTGGAACTTGTGGACCAAGTTTGCAATCGCCGACGGATATGGATAGTCCCCTGTATGGTGCGGGCGAAGCGCCGAGCGTCTTTGACGGCTTCATGTCGTCCGTACCACCGATGGCACTGGCTGGCACCGCAACCATGGCAAGTCAATCGACGGGCTATCCAAGCGAGAAGCCTCCGCTATCTGAAACCGCGTCGGTTACTGATACTCAACAGCAGGATACAAACTCGAATGGAAGCCGGGACGTGTCTGGAACGGATGCCAGCAACCTGACGAACGAACAAGTTGGCTTTGTTCACAGCCTTTACCACAGCCACCTCCCTGTGCCGGTCGCTGCACGCGTGTTGGAACGCATTATTGCAAGCCCTCGTAGCGCGTCTCCGCAGGTTCGAGGATCGGACAGATGGCTGGAGACAGAGGATTATGAGCCTCAGACGCGACCGCCGAGTTATGACGGTTACCGCCGAGATGCTTAGTCAGCCCACGTATGCGTTTCGGCAGGAAGAATGTTTTTGTAGTTAGTTATAAGCCGAGTTCGAAGTGAAACGTGATCATGGCTACGCTCGTCCGCCCTCTGAGGCAGGGCATCGGCGTGAACAAGAGGTCCATTCACGTCCCGAGCCGCCTCTTTGCCGCCCCCCGCTCTCTATTCTCCCGCATCGTATCCTATCTCGTCTCCCCCGCCCCCGCCGTCCCCGCCCGCTTTCCCCAGACCCCGCCCATCACCGCCCGCTTCTCGCTCCCCGTAAAGCATGCCCTCTCCCGCCCGTTCTCGCCCCCGCGCCTCCCCAGACCCCCTCTCGTCCCCTCGAATGTCTCCCACCTCGGCCTTGGCAGCGCCCGCGCATTCCACTCTGGCCGACCCATCTTCCAGAACATGGTTGACAATGTCCCCGTCGCCGTCAGAGCCCTATGGGAAGCAGAGTGGGACATCAAGACGAAGAAGAAGGAGGCACGCAGGATGCGCCGTGCTGAGAGCAAGCCGGCCATCCATTCTTCCCAAATGCTCAAACCAAAGTCCGAGGCTCTCATTGCTGCATCCGAACTCGATGCCTACTTTCCTGTCCAACCCGCTCCTCCCGTAACCACCCATCTCCTCGTCCCTCTGGCACCGACCCCGACAGCTCGTCTGCCGTTGTATACTCGCACCGATGACAGCGATGCACACCCTCTGCTACCCATCTCCGACCTCGCGTCCATTCATACAAGCCACCGGCTCCACTCGCTCAGAGTTTCAACCTTGTTTGCCAAGCTTGACGTTGCAGAAGTCTGGGATGATCCTGGCGTCAATGTGGATGCGTATGCCTTTGGGCCTCGCCATGATACACAGGAGAATCAGTGCACCGTCTTGCGCGTCACATTCAGGGGCTGGAATGCTTCTCGTGTTCGTGCCATCCTGGGTGACTCTAGAGAGGAGTGGTATTCCATCGAGGAAACTAATCCTGATGGGCGTCCCATCGTCCAACTCGCTGAAACGAGCAAAGATGTGCATACGGAAATTCATTCCCAATCGCCATCGCTCCGCTCGACTTGTGTCTCTGAAACAGAAATGGATGATGATGCGTTGTCACCGCTCCCTGACCGAGTCAGCGCAAGTGCGGAGCATGATCTCGTCCTCCCCACCCTCGACTTTTCTTCTGCGTGTCCCGACGTCGCAGATAACGTTATGTTGCCACCACAGCCAATGATATTGCGCACAGTCTCGGAACTGACCCGTGATTTCCAACCATCGTCCGTGACGGCAGCCCCAGTTCTGCCCTCTGGAGACTCTGCAATGGACAGCTCATGGGAATGTCTTGCTCTGAGTTCCTCGTTTTTACAACGCGTCGATACACGACACCTGGAAGCTGAAATGGGTATGTAGTATGAAAATTTGTAACACGCTCGTTGGAAGATCTCTTTCTTGTGTTCTTAAAATCATGATGTACTTGTATGTGAGTCGTGTTCGTAGTTTCATACGTTGTTTCTTGTTGAATTACACGTTAGATCGAATAATTCTTGATTGCATTGCTCTTGTGCACTACATATCTTCCAACACCCATTGGCGCATTCGGCGGTGACGATCAAGACCAGGGTCAGTGCTATCCACATGACTCCTTCCATAATCTGCCAGCCGCGTCTGATTGGAATCGATAAATTAACGGCAACTTACTGAACCTCCTTTGAACCGTAATCGTTGCACAGCTCTTATTTCACTGATTCGATTTCTTACTTTTATCCTCGTCCTTTGGTCTCCCCGCAAACCCAAGACAAATGCTGTGGGTATGCTACACCACAATCCTCCTTGCTACGGTAGTCTCGGCAAATTATTACATCGACAATGCCAATACGTCTATCCAATATTCCATGGCACCGACTCAGTCGGGACAGGGCTGGCGGACATTCTCGGTGTTCACACAACCACTTTCGCTAAATATTACCAACTCGACGGGCAGCCACACTATCGCTCTCAACGCCTCGCTTTGCTATGATCAGAATTAGTGTGTACCCATCTTTCTATTCGATCCTGGCTTTATCTGACGTGGCACACATTAATAGTGCTCGTAAGCTATCTACTTTTCTGTCACAGCGAGACGTTGACGTGCTATTTTTTTAGTCGGCGTGTGCGGCTCAGGGGATAATTGTTACGTTCAAATACCCTTTGTAGGTACGTTGTTCTAGCTCGTCACCGCGATGCCACGTGAACATTCACTTCAGGGTCTGGTATTGTGATGTATGTCTTCAATGCTGGTGTATCTGGTATGACAGCCAGTTTCTCGATCGACGGCGGTGCAGCAGTCCCCAAGACGATTCAGGCGCCTCCTGGTCCGACGTTTCAGGTGTCCAAGGTGCCAATATACAGCATTCAAGGTCTTACCAGTGGCTTTCATAACATGACGATGATGGTGTTGGACTGGGAGGGGTCTGCTACATCCATGAAATTCGACTATGCATACGTCAACGAGACGCTCGTGACGCCTCGAGTGACAACGTCGTCATCAACCACGTTCGCGTCTACGTCGTCATCAACCTCGTTCGCGTCTACGACGTCTCTCCAGAGTCAGACGCCGTCGCAGTCATCCGTGCCGGGGCCAACCTCTAAGAAGTCATTTTCTTTGTCCGAGTTATACCCACTGACACTCATGTTGAAAATTTTAGAATCAACCTGAGATGGGTCGTCGGCGGCACGGTGGGCGGTTTCGTCACGCTTGCGGCATTGGCGACCTGCCTATACTGGTTGTGTAAACGCCACACGCCACAGCAAGAGGAAGCATCCCCTTCTCTAGTTAGCCCATTTACGTCAGAGCTCGGTCCCAATGTTTCAGACACCCCGAGACCACTTCCTGTGCAGTATCATCACGAAGCACAGAGAGCGACATTTTTTGCACGACAACCAGCGACGAACACGCCCACTAATCCATTGCAGTTTGCGCTAGGAGCGGGCACTTTGCGTCCCACCTCCGAGGCAAGATCTCAGTCGATCGTGTCTGGAATGGCCACTGCCTCACACCCAACCCGTCATCTTGTCTCGAACGGCGGCGACAGTAGCTTGAATGCTGCCCACTCGAGCGCACTGGCGGACTTGCCCTTTTTAAACTCCCAGATGCCATCGCCATCGCCGCAGTACCATGATCATTCTCATCTCACTGCGAGCCAGCTTGAGTTGGTCGGACAGCTGCGGACGGACAAAGTCCCGGAGGAGACGATTGTACGGGTCGTTAAGGAAATGAATGCCCCGTCGTCGGGGTCGTTTGGTTTCTTTGTGAGTAACCCGAGTAGCGGGAGGACGAGTGGGGAACATGAGTCGGCTAGTATGCGGCCGCCGAGTTACCAGACGGAAGTCGGACATGTATAGGTGATTGGCTTTATATTTTTTTCCCGTCTTGTTATACCTGGGCTTTGCCGTACTTGCGTACAATGTTTGTTTTCTTTCATTGCAGATCGGTTTCTTTTGTACTTATGTCGAGAATATGGTTAGGGGGGCGGACTCCGCAACTTCAATTGGTATACTACTATTCCCCCCCTAGCGAGCTTAAACAAACAAGTTCATTGAATTCTGCTTCACGTCCCAACTTGTTACCAGCAAGGCTTTATCAAGAAAAGCTGTTCAGTTACAAAGAAAACCCGCGGCATGAAACGTAAGGACCTCAGGGGAATGGCAGGCCTGAGGGAAGTAAAATCACATACCGGTGTCACTGATGGCCTTATCATAGGCCACGTCTTTTCAGTGACACGTAATTGTCCTTCTATCAGCGCTGTCACTGATTTCATGTGTCGGTCTATTTTCATATATCAAGAAATTATCATCGTCCTCGAGATCTCCACTCGCCTCATGGACTATCTCTGGAACTCGATTTATTATCCCCCACCTGTTGCGTGTCTCGACAAGACCTACTACCACACACTGTAAAAATCAATTTTAGCACTGCTATTACTACTTAAGGCCAAATTTTTAGTGGTTGTATCACTGAAATACTTCTGATTCAGTGATGGGTGACCTTTCAGTGATGTATTTCATGCAAGACACCACTGATTATTTTTGAAGCCATTTTAGCATGACATCTGTGACATATCTGTATACTAGCCTCTTACCACTATCTCATCATCAAATAGTATTGTCAGACCAACATGGAACTTCCTATCTCATCTTACTGACCACTGATCACATGATGCAGGCACATCACACAAGATGTGCCACATTTTCAGACTTCACTACATCTCCTTTTTCCCTCTGATCTCCATTTTGCATTTCTTAACATCACAGATTGTTCCACATCAATTCTTGGCCCTTAGGTAAGCTGTATATCTTCTTTGTGTTGAACTTGCATTGTTTCAGGTGACACATATTATGTAGGTGTTGAGCCTATACTTGAGCTTATAGCAGCTAGGATCATAGGAACCTACACCAGGGCAATGACTTTACCATACCATGTAACAATGTACTCACTGTTATGTATGCATGTGTAATGTCCAATCTCTCAGAGTGTTCTCAAGGTGACACTAAGTCCTATAGAGATCCAAGGGGTTGTTGCTGAAACTTCAGACTCAGGCAGGGAGAAACTAGATACTATGTATAATTGTGCAGATTTAGCTGGGAAATACAGTGTAGAGCTTTGAGCAGCTCTAGATTTATATTTCATTCTTTTACATTATTCAAATGCTTTGTACTAAAGTTCTTTCATCTGTATTGGACACTCAGACTATTTTCCCACAGTCTGCAGTCCTCTGAACTTCTTTCCCATGCATTGGTCTTCTGGGTATCTGTTCCCACACTCTGGACTTACCTCCAGACTTCTTTCCTATGCATTAGTCTTCTGGTCTTCTGTTTCCTGCACTCCAGACTTACCTTAGCAACTTTATTCTTTCACTATAGATGTTTTATCTATGTATGTTTTGACATATGTTTGACATATGTATACAGTTCTGGGAATGCCCAGACTATAAATACTTATATCTAGCTATGTCTAGGGAGGAACAAATCTCCCTTCTACTATCTATCTACCTTTCAAAAACCTCTCTCCATACTTTCATGAAATACATCTACTTTCCACATTTTTTTACAACCTGCCCATATCAACCAACTTCAGAAGACTGTTCCTATTGCCATTTCTATACTCCAGACTTCCAGAACCCATCTGAATGGCCTGGACTTCGTTAGTTCCACTCAGGACTTCTTCCCAGACCCACTAGGAACCCCTTGGGATGAAACCCAAACCTTGCACTTACCTACCCAATACCCTGGTTGCAACCACACAGCCAGTCCTTGATCTTTTTAATGGAAGTGACTACAAGGTATTTATATAGTTCTGGATTACCTCTGAATATGAAATGATAACTGGGAACACATGGTATCAAACTGGGGCCTTGTGATGTCAGTGAGAATTGGGGTAAACTAGATCTCCATAATGAGAGGAGATCAGGAGAGTAGAGGACCATGTCCAAAAGCAGTACAAACATGTGAAATATTACAAGTAAGTGCAATTCTGGTGATTCCAAAAGTTCTGGAATTGGTTCCTGCACTTCTGATAGTTCTGAGTTGCCTTCCCATGATTTCAAAGGTTCCAAAATCTCAGAAACATCGGAACACTTGACAACTCTCCAATCAGAATAAAAACCTGAAGATGGACTTCCTTCAGAATGCCTCTGAACACTATTCCCTAAAGATTATGCTCCATATGGCTATATGAAGATATCTACTCCTGATTCATCATGTTTTTCTCTCCTTTCTCTTTTGTAACTAGAGACATGTGTCCCCAGAGTTGCTTTTATCACAGATCTCCACTCCTCCTTCCATCTTCCTTTTGATGGCAGTGTTATCCCATTTTCATCCATTGATCCATGAGGCCATTGTAGTGTACCATGTGCTCCACTCCATCCACTTTCTGTTCTGAGATGGTTCTGAGCTGTATAAATACTTACTAGTTATCTTGTATGTTCTGCAGCTAGATCTGCACAAATATACACAGTGTTTAGTCTCATGCCTGCCTGAGTCTTGAGTCTCAGCAGAGAACCACTTAGAATTTCTATAGGATATTGCACAAGTGTAACAAAAGATCTAGCTCTTCCCATATCTCTACTATCACACAGCAAGGAACCCCATCAAGTTGCCCATCATTTTGTACAGATACAGGAAAGAACTCCCTTATGAGGACTATAAGAATGAAACAGACAGAAGGGAATACTTACAACTAGAATCAGTCTCCAAGATCATCAGAAGGAATCAGCCCCACTTCGCTAAAAGTGGAATCCCTTCTCCTTCATCAAGATTTCATTTGTCTTGAAGAACTCTGCACTCCTCAACCCATAACATCCCTACTCCCCAAATCAACCCCTGCCCAACCCAGATTACTCAGAAATGGCCATACTCAAAGCAGGACTTCCAGAAGAGTTCTCTGAAGAAGCCTCTGATGCCAAATTCTGAATCAGAGCTATAGATGCATACTTTCTCATGAACAAAGACAAGTATGACAACTTAAAGAAGATCTACACCATCCTCAACAGGATGTCAAAAGGGTGAGGGAAGCAGTTCGCTGAAGCTGCATACAAGAACTTTGATTCTGAAACTGTTGCTCCAGACAAAGCCACCTGGAATGAATTCAAAAAAGAATTCTTAGAAAGGACTAGATTCCCTTAACAAATTCAACACAGACTTCTGACTTCTTATATCTAAAGCAGGAATCTCAGATCAAAATGCCCTAATCAAATGCTATATGAAGGGATTACATCCAGATCTCACAGAGTGGATCCTCAGAATGGAAAAGGAACCTGAATCATGAAAGGAATGGTCAGAGAAAGCTGCTGCCTTTGCCTAGCAACAGGATCAAATAAAAGATATCCAAAAAAGAAGGACAGACTATGGAAGAATCAACAACAGGGATTCAAATGCTATGAATATAGATGTCCTTCAGACCACTTAGAACAATGAATGCTCTTTCCTACTAAAAGAGCTCACCACATCAGGGAAAACAGGTGCTTTATCTGTCACAAAATTGGATGTTCTACCAGAAATCATTCAAAGAAAGGAAATTCCCCCATCTTGTCCCCTCAGAAATCCAGCCAGGGTCCAAATCATCGAAACTAAGAAGGGACCTATTAACGAATATGTGAAGCAACTAGGAGAAAAGCAGATAAATGAGAAAGAGGCACTCTGAGTACTCAAGAAATATTTCAAAGATCCCAAAGAGAATAAAGAAACTATTGCTAAAATCAAACTCAAGGATAGAGGCTTTTTGGATTTTTAAAGAGGAGACAGAAGTCAGCTCACTGCCCCCCTAATTTCTCTTCTGTATTTGTTATGAATGCTCTTTTTGCCTTATTTAAAAACTCGCTCATGGCAGGAGTCAAACTCCTGACTCCCTATATAAGGAAAACCCCTATCAGCACAAGGCCACTGGGACTTAGATGTTAACTTATTATGTGACTGCTTACATCAGCAGTCTAGATCACAAGTCATGTGACTTGTCACATGCCAAAAGGGCTAGACCCTTATCTCTTATCTATGATGTCATGATGACATCACACCTCATGTCACATAGGCCCATTACATGAGACATGCTTCTTTACTTCTTTCTCTCACAGACTTGCTTCTTTATGACTCATGCATTCTTATCAACCAATCATGTATTTTCTTCTTATCATGGTACAATGTCTCTTTATGATATTTACCACAGCATGTATGAATAGTAGAATAGTATATAAACCCCAGGACTTTGAGGCTGGAGTCCCCAGCTTTGAAGTCTTGGAGATTTTCTCACAAGCTTATTGCTTTAAGGACCAAAGGATCATTACTCTACTCTTCACTTTATCTTTATTTGAGTTGTTTTAGTATTAGTATCAAGTGATTCAAAATCAATACTTGTTCCCATATCGCTTGAAAAACCCCAGAAGAACTATTGTTGAAATCACTACCTTAATCGATTGCAGAGCAACTGGATCTTTCATAAACCTAGATTTTGCCAGAAGAAATGATCTACCTGTTAAGTACGGGTCCGTCGGGGACTGGGTAGCGAACTCCGGAGTGCCGGAGTTGGTCGGAGGGGGTAGGGACTTCGGCTTCACCTTATGTGGTGCGCCCTTGTCCAGTTCCGTTGTCCCTGATTTACGAGGGGAGCGGAGCGGAGGTACGGAGTGACCAGAGGTCAGAGGAGAGTCGTCAAGACTCAAGCGAGAGAACTCATTGACGAGCTCAATGACGGAGGAGAGAGCAGAGGACGGAAACTAAGTTGATATTCGAACTGAGGGGCTAAGACATATTACAGCGGGTTTATATACGGAGGTCAAAGTCCGAATGTAGTAAAGTCAGGGTCAGAGCGACGGAGGAAACAGAGTACCGCTGCTGTGCCGGTCAGTCGCACAGCCGGAGCTGTGCGCCTTACCCTGAGCACCGCAGTGATGGAATGGAGACTAACTACAAAGAGAACAAAGGGAAACGTAACATAACGTACATGAGCGCAAGAAGTAGAGCGGACATGGAGTAGCGGAGGACATAGGAGCAGAATAGCGGAGATGATATACACGGAGGAGCGGAGGGGACTTAGCAAGAATTTGGGATATGACACACAACCTCAGTCTTTGTCTGCCGTTTGATTGCATATTCCCCAGATGAAACAGAGGCTGTAACGTCCAAAGGGGATGAAGGTACATTTGGCTGTTGCATAGCCGGCAGACTAGGACTTGGGCTGCTTTCGCAATCGGGGTCGGAGATCTGATCTACATTGAGGATGGAGAATTTGTTAGTGACACAACGAGGGGAATTAAGCACAGTTTTTGGTACTGCCACGCCATCCTTTGGCTTGATAGCCCGGGCGCCCCTAACCGTAACATTACAACTACAAATTCTGACTGGTGACATACCCTGAGAACGAGGCAATCTCATTCCTCGTCCTCTTCGACAAAATCCATTTCATCCACTTCTCGCATTGCGGTTTCCAACTCTTCCAAAGTTGAGTATTCAACGATGAGTCCACGGACTTTGATATTCTTCGAGCCAGAGCTCTTTTGAGGGTGAACGGCGCATGGCCATGTGGATGTCTTGCCTTCTTTGGCACACCGGAAGCAAGTTCCAGTCGCTCGGGTCTTTGAGAGGTCCATGGGAGCGCCTCAGCCTCCAAAAATGCCGGTGGTTTCTGGGGTCGCAGTGTGAGGTTCAACGAATCAAGTAGGAAATTTGACCTTAGGTTGGGGGGTTTCGGTGGCGATTCCTTTCTTTCACTCCGCAATTTCTGACAATAGATGACCAGCTGCGGTGAGTCTCCTGCACCATTCGGCGTAGCTGCTAGTGTATTTTGTCGTCATTTCCATGTCAGATCGCTCGACTTGTTCGACGAGAGTGTTGCGTGCATTTGTGCAAAGGAGCCGTATGAGCTGTCGTCCGTTGGTGATGTCAGACCATTCGGTGTGCATGATGAGGTTTTGTTGCTTATTGATAAAGTCTTCGATGCTCATGGATCCTTGTTTAAGATTCATCAGCTCGGTCTCTGCTCTTGACGATTCGTATACTGGTTTGAAGATTGGATCTACGAACGTGCGGAAAAAGGCGGGGGCTGAATAGTCTTCGTAGTTGAGGTCCCGTTCGATCAGGAGTGTGGCGAATTCTTCGGCGGGTCCATCAGCACAGAAGCCCAGGAACATTTTGATTTCTTCAGCATTGGTGACCGGTCTTTCGAATCCCAGTAAGTAGAGTTTGAATTTTGCTCTCCATTTGGTATAGTCTTCGGATTTTCTGGTGAATGTCAGGGGTTTTTCGACGTATGATTTTCCAAGTTTGAGCGTATCTATATCCGGTACCTTGTCCTTCTTTTTTGGTGTGATGCTTGGTATGGCTGGAGGCGTGGCGGTATGGGTTCCGTATTGGGCCACATGCTGCGTATATTCGGCATATTGATTGTGGAATTCTGAAAGGGATGTAGCCAGGGACCAAATGCGCGGAGAAGATGGTAAGGGATCGGAGGTAGAGGGTTGTTCAGTTGCCATGATTCGTGGGGTGTCACTTTGAGAGGAAGCACGACTAATGACGGGTGGTGGATAAGAATAGCCAACTGGAGTGGTTCGGTCTCCAGAAGACAAGTGTGGTGGTCTGTGTGGTACATGCGGGGTATGTCAGGGTGCAGGATCATCCGAAATGTTGGGCGACAGAAAAAAACTTGATTTTACTGTGTAAAAAACTTTTCCTCACTCGTGAACCTTATTCTTGTATAATTCGGCTTCTGTGAACAAAGGTTTTAACTCCTGGATACTTGGGCAGGATTGTATTGAAGTTCCTTTTGGTGATGTTGAAGTTGTTGACTGGCTTGATAACGTCGATAGGTAATGAGGAACGTGCGAAGCTAATGAGCTCGTCGTTTGTTGATACGATGCATAATCCCAGCCAAAACTCCTCGTTGATGTCATTGGTGGGGATGAGGATCGGATGTTGCTGTAAAAAGCAGACAGTCCGGGCAATGATGGTAGTCTGATCTAATGTGGTGGGAGCGAGCCGTGATTTTTTACGAAGAGGCAGGGAGGTTCCGCCAAGTGATGCAAACGGGGTTTCCTGAACTTCCGTGATGGGGTCGCGAAGTGGTTTGGAGAGCGAGAGGAGAGAGAGTGGCACGGAGGTATTGGTTGGAGTAGTCGGGTTTGTCAACGACTGTTTTCTCGTCAGAATGGAGTGAAGATTCGTAGACAGTTTGCTCGTCTTCGGATGAGACCTCTACGTCTGTCGTGGAGCGTAGGGGTTGGAGAGGAAGGGGCGGCTGCGGCGCTGGCACTAAGGCAACGGGCTCGACAGCGATGATTCGAAATGCGAGTTGGAGGTAGGTGAGAAGAAAGACTAATACAAGTCCTTCTAAAAGCATGCAGGTGGTGCGGACCAGGTCCAAGGTGGATGAAAGATAATCCAGCATACAATCTTCCTAATCAAGCTGATGATGAGGAAGAACAAGGTGATGACTTTCTCGATGGCTCAGTAGATACGCCTGGCGTAAACCGTTAGTGCTGGTGATGGAAGCCTAAAGACTTGTTGCCTTCGATTTGTATGGCGGGGATGCTCTGCTGCCAGCGCGATAACTCAGCGACTCAGACAGCCAGAGGGCAGGATGTGAAGCAGGGAGATGAGGTGTCAACGAGGTGTTGACCGTCGTAGTACAACAGGGTTCGAACAACAGCGAGGGTCAGGGTAGAAGTCGATGGGTATGGGAGTTTTTAGGTGGTCGACGAGGTATGAACAATGCGATGAGCGAGGTGTGAACGACGGTGACGTCGGGTGGGCAAGGTAGGAAGGTTACTTTCGGTTTTATATCAGGACTCGATGAAAGGTCCTAGGTTGCCCTAAGGTTACTCGCAAAGACAATGAATAAACCGAAAGTAAGGAGCTCCTACAATGAGCGTCCACCTTATATACATGAGTACGTGGTCCGTGCGCATGGTATAGGGCAGGCAAGATCTCCTACTATGGTAATAGTCCATGGAACGACGATAGAACGTCGTGGAACAATATCTACATGTGATATGGATGAGTAAGAAGTCACGTGAGAGTGTAAGTATGAATAAGCGAAAAAGATCATGACACTTACCTCACTTTCTGCCACACATTCATCGTCTACATATCAGTACAGATTTGCCCCCGATCTGTGACAACGTATATCGCCAGTATTTGCACTAAACTAAAGCCCTGTTTCTCTGACGTTCGCACTCTTCATCAGCATCCTCTCCTTCGTCGCACTCTTGCTCACTGTCTTCGTTGTTCATGTACCACCTCAGTGTAAATTACCTTTGACTCTTCATCATCTTGTGAACATCACTCCCTTACCGCCCTTCAGCCCACTTCTGATGACACGCTGTTCAGCTTTTACGGTTTCATGCGTTCGGGTGAACTCAATTGGCCTAATTCACGTACGTTCCCAATTACCTCGTTCTGTACAGGTCTGTCTCCCTTACAAACAACCACTTCTCTTTTGCTCTTCCCAGCCACAAACCTACTCGAGCTCGTACTGGTGTCACCCTTTCCATCAAAGCTGTCCAAGTCTATTACATGTAGACACAATACAAGCAATACAAATAACGATAATACATCGGAGTCCAGTACTGCCTAGTCACTACTTATGCGTCGCATGTCCTTACTAACTTACATGCGGCGCGTAGGTAGTGACTGGACAGCAGTGGATCTCGACATATTATCATTATTTGTATTGCTTTTATATGTGTGTATCACATATGTACTTACATATGTAATGGCCTCAGACGGACACTATCAGGACTTCTAGAAAGGCCCTTAGGTTGCCCTTTGGGTTACTTGGTAAAACAATGAATAAACCGAAGATGGGGGCATCCTACGATGATGCCCCGCCTTATATACACAGGATCGGGTGCACGGAC
>JBBPMJ010000397.1:0-18208 GCA_038090255.1 Austroboletus niveus
CCTCGTCACGTTGTAGAGAACGCATAGGGTGGGTGGGTGATGTCGAACGTGGGGCTTCCAAATGAAAGCTGGAATGCAACCAACATAGATAAGCCATACATATTATACCCCGTTGACCCATGATGGGCGAAGACCCTCGTGCTCCAAAATGACACCCATGGGTTGATGGGTGTGGGGTGAACAAGGGTAGGGGACGGTCACCGTATGGGTTGGGTGACAGCGAAGAAAAAAGGTATGGAACACTTAATGCATCTTAGAATATGAGTAATTAATTTCTTGCATGATCTTTGATTGCTCCATATATTTCTTGTAATTTGATGTCGCCGATACGTGGCTTTACATAGTCAATACGCGAACACATACACAGAATTCGCAAATCAGTAGGTGGTGTTCGGAGTCCTACAAAGGCAAATTCTGAATTCGGCGATCGGAGGTGTAAATTTGAGGCGCGAACGTCCGGCTTTCCATACAAAAAGCACTGAAAAGCTCAAAAAGCACGCTATGTAATTAAAGCATTATAGAATCGTAGCGGCGTGCGAAGGCACCAGTCTCCGGCTCTAATTATGCTTATCCTTGTGGAGCATATTCAGATCTCGAATCCAACTTTAAGTTGTTATTGCATTCCCAAAATTCTCGAAAAATAAGTTGGGTGATATCATGAGAACAAGATAGGACGACAACAAGATGTCATGTTACTCTACTCTTCTAAGTCCATGTCGAACACTGGTCCAGACCCAGTTGCCGACCGAACGGCAGGCGGTGAGCTAGTACCGATTGGAAGAGGGAAGAGCAAAGTGCACACGAAGGAGGAGGGCTGGCAAGATGTAATCTAGTTCCTGCTTTGCTTTTTCTTGGTCTGAGCCTCCTTGGTTACCCATACGAATATCGCCTCCAGCTGTTTCGGCGGGGGGTATGCGTGCCAATAAACGTTCGGCATAGCACTGTTAGCTCTGAAGAGGAGCCCTTTAAAGTGACGCTCCTTCACCCAAGCCGATCTCCAATGACACAATCTGCAAATCACTCGAACCCCCGCTTCCTTGCTTCGCACGTCGAAGTCCTGCATGGTAGGTCTGCATTCTGGAGATCCGCAAGCACGGAATTCCGCCCCCCAAGGCCTTCGGTATACAGGACCATGTAATCCGATCATCCGAGACAGAGTTTCCGTCGAACCTCTTTCCTTGAAGATGACAACGACGCTGTTCATTTCTAGTAGATCGACGTCTTGCGCAGCAGCCTTCAGTATCGCATCCCAGATGCTTTCATACAACTTGTTCACGCCGATATGTTTTATGACCTTTTTGATGAAGTCTTGAACGTCGTCTGGAAGGGTTGAATTGCCTGCAAAACCAACCACGAAATCGAATACATCGCTACCCCATTACTCAGGACGCAATACGAGTAAGAGAGAATGGAACTTACTCGTCGACAAGTTTTCTTAAGTCTTCATACCCCCGTTCTATACGTAGGGCTGGTCCGCACGAAGCTACCACAAGGCCCCTCCAGCCACCTCGGAATGAAGGTGCTTCCTTATGATTGACCTCGTCAGGATCTGCAATAAATTCCCGGGCTGCTTTGGATATGGCCTTCATCTGTGTCAGGAAATCTTTTCCGCAGAAATTAGCCAACATATCGCTCGCTAAGCAAGCCTGTGCATTATCCTTGCCACCAGCCCATTGCAGCCCTCCACTCACTGAGTCCGCGTGAGTGTCCAGTATGACGAACGTATTCGCCGGAACACCTTGATGAGCGGACTCTTTCAACATCGTAATTCCAGGTTCCATTGCTCTCTGCGCCATATTCTGAGCCGCTGCTCCCCCTTTTAGTTGAGCATGTATCGTACACAACTGCCGTATTATCACTCAGGCATATATGCGAGACAAGGTTCGGTCACTTACACTATCGGGTGCAGCCATGTACTGATTCTCGAGATATAACTTCATTGCATCCCGGATATAGCTGTCCGGGCTGGTGCTCAGCTGTAAACTGACTACGACCATTGGCCATGTTAGTTTGGAACGCTTCTTCCAGCTGTACCCGAGGAAGCCGTACTGCAAGAAACGATTCACTGAAGCGAAACCTATAGCATGGAGTTCAGCTCACTGGACATGCACTGGCGTATCCTTTTTTTCGCTCTTTTTCGGGAATCTTGTTCCACCGTTTTTGATCGCATGGAGGGCATAGAAATAGTTCGCGCGGCTTTACTGTACTGAGGGCGATGCATCCACTGCCATAGATTTTCTCTTGCTCGCATATTAGGACTTGGCATTCGACACATGTATGTGACTTTTTCATTGCTTGTATATAGTCACCACAGCAGCCACAGTATTGCTTCTCCACAGATAGCTTTACGAGCCCTAGCGACAACCGTGCCTCGTGATTTAAGTACTTGAAATTTTTGAAAAAGAAAAAAATCCTCACCGCCACAATCAATGTCCATACCATCCTCCTGGGGTGTGCTCTGCTCTGATACGCACTGAACGGCGGAGATCCCAGTTCCATGGTATGTTTGTTTCGGGGCACGCCGGATCTTGAGCATGATAGGAGCAGTCTGATCTTTTGGCATGGTAGCGTCAGCGGTGGCGCCGGTGGGTAGTTAATGAACGAGAGAGAAAAACTTTCGTAGCCAGCACTTTTAGTTGTTTGTTACATTTGAACACGTGTTAGGTACCTGCACCACATATACTCCCCCGATGAGGTCCTTTCCTTTGCACAGAACATCTTTCCCGCAGAAGATTCTGCACAGGCATGATTTTCTACACGCTGTAAGACCATTGACTTACTGATTGACATTCATCTCGTGTACGATAGGTATATATGTCCGTCGTTCGCCATAAAGATAGGTAGTCGATCTTGTTCCCACATTTCATAGTCTCCATACCGAGCGTGGTCCTGTTCTGTGCGCCCGAAATGTTACGGTAATAATGAAAGCAACTGATTCTTAAAAGCGATATATTGAGCCTCTGAGTTAAGTACAACAGGCAGTGGCGAGGAAAGCTGGATTCTGATTATCCCGATAAGCCTTCAATTCAACGAGTCTGCCCTGACTTACACGTGGAACACTGCAATATTCCACCCACCACAACGGAAAGTTCCTTCTTACCGAAGGCGTGACCATTGCCCACCTTTTGAGTTGTTCCACCATGCCACATCTCCCTGTCGAACTTCTCACCAAAATCTGGATTGAATCACTGCCCCACAATCCATACATCCTGCCACAGCGAGATTCGGCCCCTCTACTTTTTCTACAGATCTGCCGCCAGTGGAGAGAGTTGGCCTTGCGCACACCTCAACTTTGGAGGTCTCTCACCACAATCATCCATGATGCTTACGACGGGGATTCCGTGTCACCTGAAGATATGGATCAGTATGCGAGCTGGATTTCACGGGCCAACGGCCACCCTCTATGGATTGAAGCCTCTTTTCATCATTCGGGGTTGTGGCAGGAAGAGTGGATGAAATTTTTGACCACGCACAGGGACCGTTTCCAGCGACTACACCTTATCGATGCACTTGGGATAGACCTGAATGAGCTAAATGCAATACTCGACGGTGCCCAGCTGCTCCAGTACCTTTCGCTTCAGGCGGCGTTTGACGATGGCAATCGCGACGTGACCATTATCCACCCCTCTCCCACTCTTCGTACATTTATTCTCGACTACTTCCAGGTCTCGCTGGCTACATTGCCCCGGTCAGGGTGGTCCAACCTCACCCACCTTGCTGTGAGACTCCCAGAGAACAGTAACGCCTATCCCTTGGATGGTCTTATGGTCCTGATGAACAACTGCCCCCACCTGGAAGTGTTGGTCTTCGGCCCTGTTGCTGTGGAGTATCCCTACCCTGCACCATGCGTATATCCTGTTTTACATTCCATGATTCTCATTCTGGAGGAAGTGCAAACTCCCGTCCCGCCAACTCTTTACCTTCCTAACATACTTGCACTCCAAGTTCTTCCTGGTTTTGATCCCGACTTGGATGACATGCTTGCAAGCCCAGCGGTGAGGTTGCATTCCCCTGGACAACAGTGCACTATTCGGATGGAGGGATCTTGTGCAGGCTTTAGTATGTTTGCATTGTGTTGGGAGAACATGACCCAATTGCACTTGCATGTTTTAGCTGGACACGGCAACAATTCAGATGTTCAACTCATGCACGTACAATCTCCTATGGATATTGTCGGCATTGAGGAAGTACTGAGCATGTGTTCAAACATCCAGGGTCTGTGGATTAGGTGTCACGATCCTCGCTCCACAACATTACAACGACCCTTTACCCACTCTTTGCTCAAGGAGCTTACCATAACTATACTTGCGCCCCTTGGCAACCTTCTGGAAATGGCTACCCTACCTGCCCTGGAGATTCTCGACATTCATAGTAGCTTTTATCCGCAGTACGAAGACGTGTATTCTTTCGTGGAACGTTCACACTGTCCACTTGAGGTCCTCACATTCAGCGCCTGGAGATATAGTGACGGGATAGTTTGGACGGAAAAAGAATGGGAACTTCTAATGGAACTGATACCAACACTGACTACTACATACATGGGCTTCTAGTTGTAAACATCGTAAATGCTGTTTTTTTCCTCTGTTTTTGGTCTTGTCTAATATCACGATGCATTGCAACCTTCGATCATGTTGGTGGGGAAACTCATGTTCAAGGTGTCTTCTGCTGTCACACAATCGTCTCGCAGGGCATTGACCGAGGTGTTCGGCGCTGAATGGCGTGATCTTATTCTGTCGGGACTCTACTTGGCAAGACAAGACGTGGTTCACGTTGTCCGTTGAGTGAGATTATCAATAGGAGATCACTTGTCAACGACGATGCGACTGAGGATTATAAGAACAGCGGCTGCGAAATCGTTTGACACCCTGCAAGAGTCGTGTCAAACTCTGATAGCTCCACGCACAATCCCATTGTGAGTCTTTTCCTTGTCTCTGATGCTAAACTGTGCCTTGATCAATTAAAATTTTCCAGCTGTGCGTGAGACGATGAGTTCCGTGTTGCCCAAGGAACACAGCGATCAAGGGCACACCCAGCGGAAGGTATGATCACGCTCGCATGGGTGGTTACGGGATGCTCTTCTTCGTATTAGAGTGTTCAATTACCGTTTGAATGTCTGCTGGATATGCGGAGTGGCTAATATCGGGAGTTGGTTGATCCCGTGGGAATGTTAGGCTAGGAAATGTATTTAATGTCTACTTTTTTTTGTCTCCGTCGCCCGTAGCCAGAATGCCGAGAAGACCAGAAGACAATCCACGGCTCTTGAAGTCTGGGAAACGTCTCGGGGTTAGCAGAGCGGAACCAACAGACATCATCAGAAACCCCGCGGAAGACTTACAGAACATTGGGGATGACTCTATGGACGTCGACGACGGTTTGTCAAAAAAAAAAAAAAGATGAAAAGGAGCATTAATGTGACTGATTTACTCCTAGGTGTCTCTTCTGCACCACAGTCACTCATTGCGGGCACTAATTATTGCAATTTCTGTGGCCGACGGGCAGATGTCTTGCGAACATGCGACTCCTGCAAGGCGAATGTTTGTGAGCAGCCACAGAAGGGGGCTCGCGGATGCGTTCTTCTCCACTCCCAACCTGCGGATCGTTGTTTTCTTTGTCCTTCATGTTTGGCAACGAAGACTAAAGGAAATAGCTACAGGGCGCGTGTTTTATTATTCTTCTGAATTTCGTGGACAAGTAAATATAAACTTACAGTATGCATTCACTGGGTGCTCCGGGAGGATTTATTCGAAGATAACATGGCCCCTGGTGTGCACTACGGTGCAAATATCTGATACGATGGGTGGCTACCTTTGCCCGTCTATTGAATTGGACCTGTGTAGTCAGTTTTCTGCACAGACTGAAAACGTGCGTACTTTGCCTTACATTTCAATATCGAAAGACCTAAGTATTGTAATAAACACAGCTGTTAATCTCCCGTGTAGATTTACGACTCGGTGGAAATGAGGTGGCAACGTCTATGATGCAGCCCACATCGGATTTTATCAAGAAATCTACCAAGAATGGCTATCCGGCGAACCTTATGATGATCCTGGATACAGAATGTGACCCCATCACCGGTGCACTGAAGTATGGAGCAAAGGGGAATGCACCGGTGCATGCCACAATCCTGGGAATCCTGGATAATTTTGTAGGGCGTCCTGTTTTCGAAGCCGCGAGGGCAGCCAGCCATGCTGCAAGAGTAGTTAATGATGTGATAGAGGCTGGGTACTTCCAGGAGTCGGTTTCCACACGGGGTGGATGGCGAGGGCTTTTCCTAGTCACAGGGGGGCCTGCTATTCAGGTACCCGAACGCGCAGAAGAAGTAGTGAAGTTGGTAGAAAAGTAAGCGGGTTTCATTCTGAACGTACTGGCTCCTTTTTAACCTAATGTTTCAGCGATTTTTTTGACTTCGTGATCGCCTTTCCTACACAAATGGTCGATCCAATTCAGGTACGCATCTTCATCGCTGGAATGATGCGGGAAGTGGCCATCGACAACCATTTGCGGGTGCATGACCCCACCACGGGCAAGCCCGATTCCCCGAGCATCTGGACAGCTTGCATCAAGACGTTGGAGTCATGTAGGGCACTGCTAGCCTCGACGTCCCTGATCATCGTATTCAAAGAGCGCACTGCTGGGGTTTCAACACAAGCTGTCTGCAGGCAGATCGCTTTGCATTCGCCCCCGTATAATGCATGGGGAGTCCGCTTCAAGGAGTGTGGTGGAAATCGATGTAAAGCTAATTCATCTGATATCGTTCTCAGGACAAAGGGCGATACGGTGCGTTCGATCTGTTCAAATTGCGGGTGGAAATCTGCATGGATCAATCAGTATGATGTGGGAGACGTGGTGTTCAGCCTTGCACCGGCCATCAGGGGCGGGTATTGGTACACTTTTCCTTCATCTCCACACCTTGCGTCGGCATTTGTCCGGCTCTCCAATAACACCCTTCCTTCGGGCGCATAGTGACGTTAATTAGAGGAACAGACTTACGTACATATGTACATTCCATTTTCAAAAAGGTGTATCTCGTCTTTAAAGTAGAAAGTACCGAGAAACTCCTTGGGCACGTCATTTCTTCGTTGCTGGAACTCGGCCTCATTCTTAGATATGATCACACCATCACAGGTGGATCCATCTTTTATAAACACAACACTTGAGATAGAACATAGTAGCTTGCAGCTTTTACGTTGTCAGTGCCCGTAAATGACTCTGATGACCGCCAGCCGCGCGATTATCATGTGAGTTCTTCAATCTCTAATGCCATCAAAAGAAAAGCCCATGACCATACCCGTGATCTGCGACACAACAACACCATTTGATGCCACAACGTAGTTGAGATGTTGAATAAAATAAAATGGGGTTACAACATAGTCGAGATGCGTTAATACCCTCCCGCCACTCAACTCCCCGTCCTCGCGAGTTTCACCTTATGGCCACCGTGCTCATACATTCCTCTCCTTCCCAGCTCCCTTCCCAGCTCCAACTGCCTCCTGTGAATGCCTCCCGCTCAGATGTTAATACCCTACCGCCATTCTGGACCGCTCATCAGCAGACAACCCCCCATCCTCTCGAGTCTCTCCATATCCCTACCCCCGCCCTTCTCTGTGCATGAGATCCGCAGAGGTGAGACAGATAAAGCCTGAACAGCTTCCCTCAGCACAGCCTGCACTGCCCCTCCAGAGCCCTTCTAAATGTATGGACGGTAACATGCCCGCTACCCACGACTCTGTCATCAAACTCTACATGCACATGTATCCCCCGTCACTCTGCTGATCAGCCGTCCAGGATGCTCAAGGATCGGTCATTCGGTCATGTCGTCTTGTCGTGCTCTAATGGTGACACTTTGATAGGCGACAGCGAAATCGGGTGTCCTCGCTTCCTTTTTTTTGCCATCAGTTCACGTGTCCCCTATGATCTCTGCCTTTATTTTTTTTTCTGAGGGTGTATTCTGACCAGTCACCATCTATATCTAGCCCCCCGAGACATCCTATCAGTGCTTATTGTACCGCTAACCTACGCTATGAAGTCATAAGTACCTGTCGACTACGGCCTCTTTTATTCCTGATGTCCTATAGTAAGATAAATACTGTGCATGATCAGTTAAGCGGGAAAATTTTAAGCAAGTCACAAGCTGGCGGGATGCACTCCTGCCGGCCCCTAGGCTCGTAGTGGTAGATAGATATTATTCTCCGGAAGTTCTATGTACTAATACTACGACGAGACATACCACAAGGATGATAAACGATATTTTTGGACTTAAAAAAGCTACAAGAGTCCTTCATCAGTGTTGCGGTACATTTCGACCATCTCTTCGGGGCGAGGCACACTGCTTTGCTCCCCATCCCAACCGTACAACTTGAATGCGTCGTCTACAGTGTGAAGTGACCGGTTACCATTCTCTGGCATCACCAAATCAAGCATCCGTACCCAAGCCAATTCAATATATGCATCACCGAGAGCTTCCGCCAGGGCTTCTTGGGTTTCTTTAATACCGATGGTACTGCTAGGATCGGCCAGGGCCTCTATGATGGCTCGCGTCCGTTTGTTGTCGTAACCTTCCTGGCCATCACTGAACCTGCGGTAAGTGATTCAGCTTTCTTTTGCTTGGAAAAATGATCTACGGCAATATTACCAGTTCGATGGCCCTGCCCTGGGTTCTTGCATTGATGCAGCTACTTGAGCAGTTGCACTGAAACGAGTGTGAAATTTTCTCCAGTACATCGTGATGGAACTCACGCCATAGCCGGTCTGGAACCCAGGTCAGATATGAATGACGCAGCAGGGGTGAATTCGCTAACCTGGAGTGGTTGAACCACAAGTCTTCCTCCTCGGTGAGGAAAACAACATGCGGTTGGTGACTTTCATGCCACCGCTCAGGATATTTTGCATAAGATTTATGAATCATTTCGACCGCTAAATATTTGCGGAAAGAAAGGTTGTAGATGGTAGCGACATCATCTACTTGTTCTCTGAAACTTTTCTTGAAGTCAAAATGGGTGATTTTTCCCCATATCCAACCACCAGACGTGGCAGGAGAGGGAGGGGGAGGGAAGAACTCCATTGGAACCTGGAGATTCTCTGCTTTCATGTCTGTGCATTCGGATTTCATTAAACGGATAACATACATCTGTGCAGAAAGCGAGACTCACCGAATAGTAGCACATTGTCGGAGTGAACTGGGTCATACGTGAGCCAGACCTTGTCCGCGTCAGGGATTTCATTGTACTTTGTCCAAATCCAGGACTTGCGTTCCCGAATGAGATACTCGTCAAAGATCCGCAGTCTCCTAGTTTCTTCGTCTGAGACATTGTGCCGTAGGAGCTCATCGACGATGAGCCGGCGGATAAGCAAATACTGCAGAAATTGGGTGCCGGAGTTGTTGGCTGCCCAGTGCATTGCAAGCTTGTTTTTCTTTGCTCGCTTCGCTTGGGCCGCCCAGGCCTTCCACGTGTTCAGCCAATAGACAATGGTATAACAAAGTTGAGTCCAAGCGTTCCTGTATCGCGAGGGAAGAGGAAGAAAACCGAGAGTGTCTTTCTCAGCTGTAAATGCTTCCACCCGGCAGCGGGTGTACATGTCTCCTTTGGGATGGGCGTACTCCTGCTCTTCCGGAAATCCGTACCAAACAACTTGAGGTTCCGTTGTGGCCCAGACTTCCTCGTCCATCGCCTTACCCTCGGCTGGGATCAAGAATTCTTCAATTATGGGGCGGAGAGCTGGCATTGACAGCATGATGATGTCTCTTGAACGGGCGACATAGGCGAGAGGTACAACCAACATTCCCACGCGATCGACCGACTCTCCATCTCGGCCTTTGAAATGACTTCTACGGGAAGGTATGATCACGCTCGTAGTGATCTGATTGGGTGTTGACCTTGGTGCAGGATTTTGAACTTGTTTTCATGCGATATAAATGTGCACCGTTTAATCATGACGGGCAGGTCTGACCCTCTGATTGTTGTCGATTCCACTGCCACGTCTATGCCACTGTCTTTATCAATTGTTCTCCTTACAATTCGTCACGGTAATCCTGAAGAAATCAATCAAAACAACCTGAACCAGCAAGTGATACATTCTCCATTTGCGACATGCCCAGTCGGGATAAACCAATTGCCTTTGTCGCCGTTGAGTACTGATTCCGATGGCTAGGATTTATCGCCTATCTGACGACAGGATGAGTGCTAGTCATCAGACGTGCTGGGCAGCCCTGTGACTGGTAACCAGCCACACGTGAGGATATCCCCCTGCATACGTTGTAGGTTATGAGGCACGCAATCAACTTGACAGTTGATCGCACGCGCTTCTCATGATCAAGGTAACATACACCCGAGCATACGCTCGAGGTCATGAAACATACAACAATCAACTTGACGTTGACCCCGCACGTTTCTGGATACAACATCTCCAAGTACTTCTGCATACGCTGGAAGCGGAGATGCAACGCGTCACACACATCCGGTGGCCCGGATACAGCATCCCAGCTTGACAGCTGAGTGTGCGCAAGGACGCTTTCAGCACTAACTCCGATGGCTCGGATTGTACGCGCATCGGTCTAACGACTGGACGAGTGCAGAGAAAGAAAGGTGAAGAAAAGA
The DNA here is from genome assembly GCA_038090255.1 of Austroboletus niveus. Classification (NCBI taxonomy): domain Eukaryota; kingdom Fungi; phylum Basidiomycota; class Agaricomycetes; order Boletales; family Boletaceae; genus Austroboletus; species Austroboletus niveus. The sequence goes on from JBBPMJ010000397.1 coordinate 10,596, forward strand.
AAACCAAAAGAGAACTTAAAGACCACGTGACGATCACGTGTCTTTGTGGGACCAGACCTTACACACCGGGGATAACGACATTTTTGTATGGCGGTAAATTTGTACAACTAATTCGCGCGCTTTTCTGAGTACCGCTGCGCGCTTTTCTGAGTCCTGCCGCGCGCTTTTCTTGGTCCTGCTGCGCGCTTTTCTGGATCCTGCTGCGCGCTTTTCTGAGTCTTGCCGCGTTTTTTTTTTTGAGATCACACTACGCTTTTTTATTGTGAAATGTACGTGGATTCTCGGCTTGAAGCACTCGCGCAGCACATTATCATCTCCAACGTGCCGAATTTGATTCTCATGTCGATGTTTCAACTCGGAACGTCACATAGGTTCTGGATTTACCTCACAGAACGATTCGGCGGACGAAGTACAAAGTCCACAGCTACAAGAAGACCTACGGTATCCAACAAGTCGTGCGCGTGGTTGCACACGTGCCAAAACGGTTTGGCGGCACTTGTCGGCGGTGTGGCAATGTTGGCCACAAGGCGCATGACTGTAGCGAGGCAGGGAAAGTCGCCAGGAAGGTCAAGACGCTAGGTGAAGAGGGCCGAGAAGGCCGAGGCAAGTGGGTGTATGGCTGGAGCATACAGTCTGGGCACCGAGGCCGCAGACGAGGCAGCTGCCAGCGACAGTCCTGCTGCTATGGAAAGCCAAGGCAAGGGTGGCAACGTTGATGTTGCTCACGCATGCGCTGTGCCCAAGGAGACCTGCAGGGACCAAGACGAAGTCATGGATGCCGATGAAGATAGTCGACTGGAAGCGAGTGAGCGCGCTCGCGATATAAATGGAGACGCACCCTATATAGTCAGCGTGTCGCTTGGGGGGAAGCGACATGGACGGTGTGCAATCGACAACGCTGACAGCGAAGGGTGACAGCAATGTGCCGACAACCCGAGCGGCAAGGCCAATGGCATGGCTGTGAAGCGACGAAACGAAGCCTCGAGTGTCGCGCTCGAGGGGAAGTGGAATGGACCTGCGAGCTGCAACGTTCGAGGTACCAGCACCACGACTGTGACGTCGGACACGTCAGAGCATGGCGAGGACGCTGGGAGCAGGCCATGGAGGCCACCTGATAGCGCTGCGCATGTACAGGACGGATCCTCGAGTGTTGTGCTCGAGGGGAAGCAGGGAGAGTGTGCAAGTAGCAACAGTCAAGGTACGAGAGCTCCGGGAGGTGGCGACGATGCTGGTACTGGGCCGAGGAACCTGGGCGATGCGTTGGAACGCGAGCGCAGATGGTTAGAATGGCTAGTTGAAGAAAACATACCTATGGCGACCCCAGACACGCCAGGCGGCGGCGAAGCACGTGTTCCAAATGGTTTGGACACGTTCCCAAGATATCCCAAGGGTGATGGGAACGAACGCTTTGCCGACTCGAGCGCACTTGGTCGAGTTGTTGGATCTAGAGGCCGTTTGGGCGTACAGGTCGAGGAGACAGCGGAGGCAGCTGGAAGAGCCAGAGTAACGGCGAATGCGTCGACGTCGATGAGAATGGATACCGGATGGTTGACGAAGCGAACGGCAACTGCGACGAGTCGAAACGACTCAATCTGGAGGTGTTAGCCGGGAGCCAGTCAAGTCAGCGCTGGTGGTGCGAAATGGGAATGGCGCACGCACCTGAACCATCCATAACAATCAGCTATCAACCCAGGCGTCCTATCGTGCCACCGAACCCACCGAGTCGTCGTGGCAAGCTCAAAATCGAAGCCTAAAAGGGTCAGTCGGGTGAACGGGAGAAGACTGACTTACCACATCATACGGCTGCGTCAAGGTCAAATCGGGTCGTTCGGATGCGCCGTATGTGACCCGTATGTGTTGGAGATGATGCAGGTGCGACGCCGAGTCGTGATTTGCGATGCTGATGGTGCCAGAGTCGATCGATGGTGATCGCGCGCAGAAAGACCTTAGCCGAGGCGCGATTTTCCTCATTTGGATACCGCTCGAGCGCAGGACTTTCTAATCTCGGCTCCAGCTCCATGCCGGAGTTTGAAATATTGCCAAAAGTGAAAACAGTAGCTGGACTCCGGCAAAGGATCTGGTGCATTTCATATAGAAGGGGGTAGGTCCAGTCACATGACTCCGTTGATAGTGGTTGCGTAACTACAAGAATAGTAGCTGCTTCTCTGATACATTCATTCATGACCCCTGTTTTGACTGCAAAGTCAGAGTCCAATGACTCCCTTGACCAATCAGCAGCAATCTTAAAAAAGGCTCAGGACAGAGCCCGAAAATCACACAAGTATGACTCCAGGCTTACTTGCCTGAAGATGATCAAAGAATTTGGAAAATGCACAAAAGGAAAGACACCCTATGATTGATGTTATGCATGTGCAATGTCTAGTCTCAATCCAGTGTCTCCTTGAAGGCGAGACAAAGTCCTATAAAGGTCCGATAGGGTAATTGCTCTGCTGAGGCTTGATACTCAGGCAGGAGAGACTAAACACTATGTATAATTGCACAGATTTAGCTAGAGAGCACAAGTAGCTAATGACTAGTTATACATCCCCAAGTAGCCAATAGAAAAGGAGTGGAGCTCTGTAAACTAAAGGGGAGAGAAAACCAAAGTAGTGGTAAGACAAGTGTACATGGCCCATGTGACACAAGAAGGAGATCAGGGAATGAGATCTCGGAAGAGAGAGATCAGAAGAAAGGGTCCATAATAAAGAGCGAGATGATTACCAAGGGAAATCATCATCAGAAATAAGCGGAATGATTATGACATCATCTAAAGTATAATCAAAGGGAAACATTGTCCACAATGGAGCCTCGGGGAGGTATTTGTATAAGTTCATGGGACTTGTAACAATTGGCAGCTTAATGTAGCTGAAGCCTTGCTGCTTGGCCTCAACAGTGTAGTGATAGCAGGCACTGGCACAGGCAAGACCATGCCTTTTGTGATGCCCATTCTCATACATTCAAAAAAACATATAATAATCATATCACCACTTGATGCCCCTGAGAATGATCAGGCAAGTTAAGATCAGACTCAAAAAGAGCCTACCTGACATTGCATAAGCTCAAAGGTTTTGTAAAATGGACATCTCAGCTGTTGCAGTCGATGGACGGACCTGGAACTCAAAGCTACAAACAGTTAGTATCATATGCCTGCTCAAAGAAAAATCTGGCTAACTTGCCAGCAGGAACTCGAAAAACGACAGCATCAAATAATCTTGACATTCTCTGAGATGTGTTACACTCAACTTGGTCAAGCATAGGCCTGCAGTGGTTCAAGGGCTTACTGTTGCTATACAGCTGACAGGACAAGGGGGCCTGACAAGAACAGCGAGGGTCAAGGTCCTTTGGTGTACATGGTAAGTGAAGTAGGAAAAAGAAAAGAGGGGCCCAATGAATTGTAACATTATCCACGTTATATGGGTGAGACTGCGATGAAACCTTAATAGTTATCATGACAGGACCCAGTCTCATTGTCATCAGCTTCGGTACTGACAAAGAACTCATAGTCATCTGCTGCCAGTAGAGAAGGAGGGGAAGTGGGGACCCGGTGACATTGGGGCATCGTTCAGGTGGGATAGGACGACTGTGGCATGAGGAGGAGGAGCATGAGGAGTGGGGGGACTGGTGCATAGACGAGTCCAACGAAGAGGATACAAATGCTCAAGGAGTGCGTGGGCGCATGGGACATGTATGCTGGGAATGTCCTGGGGATTGCCTGTGGCAGATGGGACATTGATAGAAAGAACAAAGAGGGCGGCGATGTCTGAGGCAGCAGCATTGGTAACACACTTCATGATAGCGAAGGTGATTGGGGGGAAGGGGCCAGACTCCTTGGTTACCGGCCCAGTAGTTATCAGCATGGTCTAGAGCCACGACTTCTTGGGCTGAGAGTGGTTCAGAGAACACGGATGGGGTGGAGACTTGGTTGTTGCCAGTAGTGGCAAGGTTTTGGAGATATTGATCTATGTTGATAATAAAGTCAGTCATGTCCAACTAATGCATCAGCTGGACGAGGTCATGTTCCAGGGTCTGGTGGAGATGACGGATGTGAAGGTTGGCCAATGCTTGAGCAGCAGAGGCAGTGGGAGTGGCAGCAGACACAGCGATATGGGAGTTTGTCAGGAAGAGATGATACATAAGGGCAAAGGGGGAGTGGGGTTCCATGTGGGCATCAAGTGCCATGGCAAGACTGGAGTCTTGGAGTTTGGTGGCAATGGCAGTGGTGAGGTCATCATCGAGGGATATGGGGTGGTTAGGTAGGGGAGCAGGTGGGATGGACAATGGAAGGTGTGTAGGACGGTTGGAGATTTGTTGGGCAAGAGGAATAGATATGGTAGTGGGGACGAGGAGTTCAGGGTGGGTTCAGCTAAAGCTGGGCCATGCAGAGGGAATGCCCTCTGCATCATTGCAAAGGCATTGGATCAGGGAGAGGGGAGGTACTGGAATGGGTGCATCGTTGAGCTCAAGAGGGTTGTTGGCGGGGGTGGTCATAGACCAGCCGGGTTCAGCAATGTCAGAGGGAACATCACTGGGAGCAGGAGAGGGTGCGGAGAGGGTGATGGACATGATTGTGAGGGAAGTAGTTTGATTAGAGATGGAGGAAATCGAGTGACAACATTTATAGTCGTTGAGGAGGGGACCAGAGTTCCATAGGTTCTGTTCGGGTTCCCAGGAATCTTCTTCGGAGGTATATCCCTTCTATCGGATCAGGAAGGAATAGGAGGACAGAGGTTCATGATTGTTACAAGTAGGCACAGTTCTGGAGTTTCTGAAAGTTCCGGAACTTGTTCCCGTGGTTCCGATGCTTCCGAGATACCTTCCCATGGTTCCAAAGGTTCCGGAATCTCAGAACCATCGGAACACTTTACCACTCTTCAACCAGAATGGAAACCTGAAGATGGACTTCCTCTAGAATGTTATTGGACACTATTCCCCGAAGACTATGCTCCAGATGGTCATATGGAGATTCCTATTCTTGACTCACCCTGTTCCTCCCTTGTTCTGCTTTTATAACTCTTACCATGTGTCCCCAGAATTGCTTTTGCCATGGACCTCTGCTCCTCCTTCCATTCTCCTTCTGATGGCAGTGTTGTTCCATTCTTACCATTGATCCATGAAGCCATTGTAACATACCATGTGTCCTGTCCCATCGCCTTTCTGTTCTGAGATGGTTCTGGGCTGTATAAATAGCTAGTAGCTGTCTTGAATATTCCTCAGCTAGATCTGTGCAATTATACGCAGTGTTTAGTCTCATCCTGCCTGAGTCTCGAGTCTCAGCAAAGAACCCTTCGGATCTACAGGACTTTGTGTCGCCTTGGAGGACATACTGGGACTAGATGTTGTGCACACGTAACAGTGATGGTGGATGATTTTTCTCGATTTTATATTCTTCATGCCCATCAATAAGGTCAGGTGATGGGAAGGGGTAGTTTGGCCTGTGTACGGGGTTTTTGCAGTAGGGAAACAGGAGGGACACATGGAACGCTGGGTGGATTTTCCATGATCTTGAAAGACGCAGCTCATAGGGTGATGGGAGATAGCACCTTGACAATGGTAAAGGGTCCTTCATGTTTCAGGGTGAATTTTGGGTTGACCATGGAGCATTTGAGATTCCTGGCTTCAAGCCAGACTTTGGTTCCCTTGGTGAAAGGGGTGAAGGAGCAGTGGTTCCATGATGCCATAATCTGGCGAGCGAGTTCGTGAGCAGCGAGAGCCTCATTGCAAGCAGCAACAAGGGATTTGAGGTGGTCTTCAATGGTGGGGATGTTGGAGTCAGTAATAACTGAGGGGAGGGCATGGGGTTCATATCCCATCATGAGATAGAATGGGGTCTGTCCGGTGACAGAGTGGGGGCGGTGATTGTGGGTGAACTCAGCATGAGGGATGAGTTTGGATCATGTGGTGGGGTTACTTCCACAGAAGATGCGGAGCTAGATCTCAACTTCCTGGTTGACCCATTCGGTTTCACCATCAGTCTGGGGGTGGTATGCAGTGGACAGTGTGAGGGAATAGTTGAGAGCATGTCCCAATACTTTGGCAAAGGCAGAGGCGAACTGAGGGCCTCAATTAGAGATGATTCTGTCATAAAGGCTGAATTGAAGGAAGACTTTGTGAAAAAAGAGGGCTGCAACCCCTTTGGCAGTGATGGTTTTCTTGGTGGGGCAGAGAATTACCACATTAGTAAGGCCATGGTCAACCATGATCAAGAGAGTATCAAAGCCCAAGGATTTGGGGAGGTTTGTGATCAGATCATACAAGATCTGCTGAAAGGGGCAGGTGCATGTGGAGCAGATGGGGGTAAGTGGAGGGACGGTGGGGTGGGTGTTGGCCTTGTGTTGCTGACACAAGGCACAATCTTTGACATACTTGTGTATGTATTGGGCAAGGCCTGGCCATCAAAACTCAGCAGCGACAAGCTGGCGAGTTTTGAGATAGCTGGGATGGCCAGCAGTTTTGTGGTTGTGGCAGTGCTGGAGGATAGAGTGTCGGAGGGATTCATCAGGGGAAATGTAAACACGTCCTTGGAAAGTAAGGATGCTGTCGTTGTACTGCCAATCAGAGAGTTGAGACCAAAAGGCAGGGGGAATGGTTCCATCAAGGGATTGAAGGGCCTTGAGGACGAAGGGATCCGTCTTGGAATGAGACGAGATGTGCTCCTGAAGCATGGCATCAATGACGTTAACAAACAGGGATGGGAAAAGAAGGGTAATGCCTTTGTTATCAGCCTCATCAGAGGGGAGGAGATCAGGGCAGTGGAAGAGGGCATCAGAGCTGGCAAGGAGTTTACTGGGGACATGGATCATGATCAGATCAAAATCTGCAAGGTTGAGGAGCCAATGGGCTTGTTGGCGATTGAGGTTCTGTGCTGACCAGAAGTAGGTCAGGTTCTTGTGGTCTGTAAAGACTTGGACCGGGTGGGAGCTGCCATGGAGATAATGGCACCAGGATTTCAGGGCTCACATGATAGCGAGGAGTTCCCGATCATATATGTCGTAGTTTCATTCTGCTGGTGAGAATGACTGGGAGAGGTAGGAACAGGGATGCCAATCTCTGTTGGTATCTGTCTGGAGGAGGATAGCACCAGAGATGAACTTGAAGGTGTCCGTTGCAATAGCAAATGGAGTGGAGAGGTTGGGGAGTTCGAGGACTGGGCGGGCAAGGAAGAGTTCTTTGAGGTGATCAAAGGACTTCTGACATTTAGGGGACCAGGCCCAGGGGGTGGTTTTTTTGGTGAGATCGATGAGAGAGTGGGTGACAGAGGAGTAATCTGGAATGAAGCGGCGATAAAAGTTGGCAAAACCAAGGAAGAATTGGACATCGCAAAGCTTTTCTGGGGTGGGCCAGGATGCAATCCCATCAAGTTTGATGGGGTCCATGGCGAGTTGACCAGGTTTGACAATCATTTCTAGGTATTCAACTTCTTTGGCGGCGAAGTTGCACTTCTTGAGTTTAAGGTGAAGGTCGAGGTCCTTCATATGTTGGAGGACACGCTTAGTTCATTCAGCATGAATTTTTTTCATCAGGGGAGAAGATGAGAAGATCGTCCATGTAAATGACAAGCCATCCTTTGGTGATCATATTGTGGAAGGAGTCATTCATGAACCTTTGGAAGGTGG
>JBBPMJ010000397.1:18308-29887 GCA_038090255.1 Austroboletus niveus
GCTTAGTTCATTCAGCATGAATTTTTTTCATCAGGGGAGAAGATGAGAAGATCGTCCATGTAAATGACAAGCCATCCTTTGGTGATCATATTGTGGAAGGAGTCATTCATGAACCTTTGGAAGGTGGTGGGGGAGTTGGTGAGATCGAAGAACATTACGGTCAGTTTGAAGAGTTCTTTATGGGTAATAAAGGTGGCTTTTCATTGATGTCTGTCTTTGATTCGGATATTGTTGTAGCCCCATTGAACATCGAACTTTGTGAAGACCTTGGCATCACAGAGTTTGTCGACGAGGTTGGAGACTAGGGGGAGGGGGTAGGTGTCGCGAATGGTGTGTTCGTTGAGATACCTGTAGTCCTGGCATGGACAAAGTCCGCCATCCTTCATTTTGACGAAGAAGAATGGGAAGACTTGGGGGGAGTTTAAGGGACGTATCTTGCCTGAAGCAAGATTCTCATCAAGGAAGGCTTCCGTAGCCTTATGCTTGTTTGGAGAGAGAGGGTAGATCTTCCCGACCTTGGGTGTGAAAGATTTGTCGAGATTGATCTCATGGTCATAGGAATGAGAGGGGAGTACATGGTCCATGGCTTCTGTTATGATTCGTTGGGCCCCTCTTTCTTTTTCCTACTTCACTTATCATGTACACCAAAGGATCTTGACCCTCGCTGTTCGAGCCCCGCTTGGGTCCTTTCTTTTACCATCGCCTTTGCAATATCGCTTACTTATTTAGCATGACTCATTCGCAGTTGTATCACCAATACTTATCCGATGCCATCGCATCCGCTCTGTAGTGACTCAGCTTCTTCGCAATTCCATCGCTTTCCATCGCTGACTCACCTTCTTCCATTGACCTACCCTTAACCATTTGGCTCACATATATAAACCTTTGATACTCAGGTGTATTCGCTATCTTAGACCTCCTGCAATTTACCTAGTATCTTGGAGTTGCTCTCAGGTTCCCCAGTCCTCGTCCTATTGTTGAGTGGACGCTCCCTTCGAATCCTCGATCCGTCGCTAGTCCTGTGACATCCCCAAGACCCGTTGATCCCTCAGTTCTCAACGGTCCCCAGAATCTCTGCCAAGGAAGACCCTTGAGCGGACCCCCCTGCGACCCGACGTTAGCCTTACATTGGCCTTAGCCTCCCTGTCAAGGAAACCCCTCATCAGGCCCCCTTGTCCTGTCAGCTGTATAGCAACAGTAAGCCCTTGAACCTCTGCAGGCCTACGCTTGACCCTGTCGAGTGTAACAGCTTCTTTTGAGAAGACAGAGGCAAAGTCGGAGTATTCAGGGGGAAGGGTGACCTTGGGTTTGGCTTTCTCAGCGGCCATGGCCAACTCCATAGAGTTTGTGAGTTTGGCAATGAGAGGATTGCCCTTGTGAATGAAATGATAACCACATCGGATGATGCAGTTGACAGTGTAGTTGTCATGAGCCCGGCGGAGATACTGAGATTCTGTCTCATAATCGAGGTATTCATAGAGACATCCGTCATAGACAGAGTCCACTTGGACATGGTGAGGAGGTTGAGAGGAGGGTTTGAACTGTTGAAAAAGAGTTTCATATTGGTTCAAGTTGACTTTGTGGAGCATATAGAGCTCCTTGGATTGATCAGTAGATTCATTGATGAAAGAGAATCTGACCGAACCAGTCGATGGTGGGGTTGATGACTTTCGACAAGGGGAGGCCAAGGATGAGGTTTTGTCGACCACAATCCATGATGTAGAAGAGGACTTTGTGGGCAAGTCCTTCGATGTGAACAAAGAGTTCAGTGATGAATCAAACCCCTCCTTTGTCCGTGGGTCCCTGATTGAGGTTGGTGACATTGAGGGGGAAGGGGAGTCAGGTGGTGGGGAGCTTGTTTTTGCGAACAAAGCCCCAATTGATGCAAGAGATATCAGCACTGCTGTCAATGAGGGTGTGAGTGTCAACAGTTTTCAACATGTGTGAGGGTACAATGACTTGGACAGAGATTTGCATTGAACCAGGCAGAGTAGATACATTTACATGTTGTACTTTAGGAGAGTCCCGCGTTGGTCGAGGTCTCCATTCTAAAAATCCTTCTTGGGAGGAAGGGTGAATTGGACGTGACGGGTGGTGAGGTCGTTGTTGTTGCAGGTCTGAAGTTTGGGGAGGTTGTCATCGACCTGTTCAACTCGTTTGACTGAAGTCTTACAAGGTTCCTTGAAGTACTTGCCACAAGCATCGGCTCAGGGGCCTTTCTGCCTGCAGCATAGGCAATGCCCTTCTTTGAAGCATCACTCCCACTCTTCAGGAGTTAGCTTGGGGGGTCTGGGGACATTGACCACATCGACGTCCATGGCATTGGGATTGTGGGTTTTCTGGGAAGAGGAGGTGGTGGTGGAGGGGGTCTGGTAAGACCAGTATGTGGGGGTGGAATGGGTGCAGTGTTGGTTAATGATGGTCTGGGTGCGGTCTTTCTAGATTTAGAAGTGAACAGCCTTTGAGTATCACTCATCTACATTGGTGGGGACTGTATCCATGGAGAGGATGTGGTGGGAGAGGGGAGGGGAATTCCAGTGGCAAAGTAATTGATCAGGACATTCTGATCAGTCATGCTGGAGAGAGCAATGTTGTTTCTAAACTCGATGATGAGCCGAGAGAGTTTGGGACTGTCAGATCTGTTTTTCTTGGAGATGAGGCGCTCTGAATGAAGCCAGTTGATGGCTTCATTCTTGGTGTCTTGGTGCTCAAAAGCACTCTTGAATTTGATGAGGAAGTTGTCGAATTTCCCGAAGGACTGAGCGGTGATGGCCTCCTTCCGAAAGGTAGAGGCCCAGATAGTGGCCAAGTCCTTTTTCATGTAGGACAAGGCATAGGTGATCTTCTTGTTATCATCATCATAAACAGCCTTGTTTATGATGAGGTATGTTTGGACAGTAAATAGCCAGGACATGGCATCGGCATAAGAGCCGTCAAAGGCATTGGGGGCTCCGAGGTGGAGTTCAATGGGTTTGGTCATCATGGTGACCTGGGTTGGGGGTGGGGGCAAGGTAAATGCCGGTTGGCGATTGACTGGGGTTGGAGACAGTGGGGTGGGTACTCTGGGGATACTAAGTGCCACAGAGAGTCGATGGGCAAGTTCTAGATCCTCAGATTGTTGAGGGATGACGAGGTCTTCATCATTGTCAATGGGGTTCTCTGAAGAGGGTTCATCGGTGTCTAATGAGTCAAGGATTTCCCTCCTCAACATGAAGTCAGGATAGGGTCTAGAGTTTCTGGGGCATTGGTGGGCAATGGTGATGGCTTATGCAATGATAGCTGATCAAGGGAGATCTTAGACCTTTTGTTATGCTCGACATGATCAAGCATAGGCCTGCAGAAATTCAAGGGCTTACTGTTGCTATACAGCAGACAGGACGAGGGGGGGGCCTGACAAGGGGGTTTCTTGACAGGGGGGGCTAAGGCCAGCGTAAGACTAACATTGGGTCGAAGAGGGGTCCACTCAAGGGTCTTCCTTGGCCAAGGTTCTGGGGGCCGTTGAGGACCGAGGGATCAATGGGTCTAAGGATGTCGCAGGGCTAGCGACAGATTGAGGGTCTGAGGGCATCGCAAGACTAGCGATGGGTCAAGGGTATGAAGGGAGCGTTCACTCAACAGTAGGACGAGGACTGGGGGACCTGAGAGCAACTCCAAGATACTAGGTAAATTGCAGGAGGTCTAAGATAGCGAATACACCTGGGTATCAAAGGTTTATATACGCGAGCCAAATGGTTAAGGGTAAGCGATAGAAAGCGATGAAATTGCGAAGAAGCTGAGTCACTACGGAGCAGATGCGATGGCATCGGATAAGTATTGGTGATACAACTGCAGATGAGTCACACTAAATAAGTAAGTGGGAATGAAATAGCAATGTTAAAAGAGAAAGACCCAAGCAGGGCTCGAATGGCGAGGGTCAAGGTCCTTTGGTGTACATGGTAAGTAATTGTAAGGAAAAGAAAAGAGGGGCCCAATGAATCATAACATAATACAACTACAGATGAGTCATGCTAAATAAGTAAGCGGATATGGAAAAGCAATGGTAAAAGAAAAGGACCCAAGCAGGGCTCAAACAGCGAGGGTCAAGGTCCTTTGGCATACACGATGAGTAAGTATAGGAAAAGAAAAGAGGGGCCCAATGAATCGTAACTGCAGGGCTCGAACAGCGAGGGTCAAGGTTCTTTGGCATACACAATGAGTAAATGTAAGGAAAAAAAAAGAGGGGCCCAATGAATCACAACAAGATGTGCCTTCAGCATGGTGGCTTTCAAGAGCTGCTAAGTGGCCCAAAACTCACTGGTCACATAATTGCTATAGTTATTGATGAAGCACATTGTATTTCCCACTGGGAAGATTGTTACAATTCATTGGGCCCCTCTTTTCTTTTTCTCATGTTTACTCATCACATATACCAAAGGATCTTGACCCTTGCTGTTCAAGCCCCACTTGGGTCCTTTTCTTTTACCATTCCCTTTTCTTTACCGCTTACTTATTTAGCATGACTTATCCGCAGTTGTATTACCAACCTTTATCTGATGCCATCGCATCCACTCCATAGTGACTCAGCTTCTTTGTGATTCAATTGCTTTCTATTGCTGACTCACTTTCTTTCTTTGCCTACTCTTAACCATTTGACTCACGTATATAAACCCTTGATACTCTGATATATTCACTATCTGAGACCTCCTGCAATCTATCTAATATCTTGGATTGCCCTTGGCCCCTCAGTCCTTGTCCTACTGTTGAGTGGACGCTCCCTTCATACCCTCGATCCATCACTAGTCCTGTGACATTCTTAGACCCATTGATCTCTCGATTCTGAACAGTTCCCAGAACCTCTGCCAAAAAAGACCCTTGAGTGGACCCCCCTTCAACCCATTGTTAGTCCTACAACAGCCTTACCTGTCAAGAAACCCCCTTGTCAGGGCCCCCCCCTTGTCCTGTCTGCTGTATGGCAACAGTAAGCCCTTGAATTTCTGCAGGCCTATGCTTGATCATGTTGAGCATAACAAAAGGTCTAAGATCTCCCTTGATCAGCTATCATCGCATAAGCCACCACCATTGCCCACCAATGCCCCAGAAACCCTAGATTCTATCCTGACTTTGCGTTGAGAAGGGAAACCTTTGACTCATCGGACATCGATGAACTCTCTTTGGAGAACCCTATTGACATTAACAAAGACCTCATCATCCCTCAATAACCTGAGGACCTAGAACTTTCCCATCAACCCTCTGCGGTGCTTAGCATCCCCAAAGTACCCACTCCACTGTCCTCAACTCCAGTCAATTACCAACTGGCGTTCACCCTGCCCCCACTCCCAACCCAGGTCACCATGATGATCAAATCCACTAAACTCTGTCTTGGAACCCCTGACACCTTTGACAGCTCTCATGCCAATGCCATGTCCTGGCTATCCACTGTCCAAACATTATAAACAAGGCCGTTTACGATGATGATGATAAGAAAATTGCCTATGCCCTATCCTACATGAAAAAGGACTCAGCTGCCATCTGGGCTTCCACATTTTGAAAGGAAGCCATCACTGCCCAAACCTTTGGGAAGTTCACTGACTTCCTTGTCAAATTCAAAAGTGCTTTTGAGCACCAAGATATCAAGAATCAAGCCATCAACTGGCTTCATTCAGAATATCTCATCCCCAAGAAAAACAGATCTTATGATCCCAAACTCACTTGGCATATTGCTGAATTTAGAAACAATGTTGCTGTTACACTTGACGTGGTCAAGCATAGGCCTGCAGAGGTTCAAGGGCATACTGTCGCTATACAGCAGACAGGACAAGGGGGCCTGACAAGGAAGTTCCTTGACAGGGAGGCTAAGGCCGACGTAGGACTAACATTGGGTCGAAGGGGGTCCGCTCAAGGGTCTTCCTTGGCAGAGGTTCTTGGGACCATTGAGGATCAAGAAATCAATGGGTCTAAGGATGTCGCAGGGCTAGCGACAGATCAAGGGTTCGAAGGAAGCATCCACTCAACAGTAGAATGAGAACTGGGGAACCCAAGAGCAACTGCAAGATACTAGGTAAATTGCAGGAGGTCTAAGATAAGGAATACACCTGAGTATCGAGGGTTTATATATGCAAGCCTAAGAGTTAAGGGTAGGCAAAGGGAAGAAAGTGAGTCAGCGATAGAAAGCGACGGTATCGTGAAGAAGCTGAGTCACTATGGAGTGGATGTGATGGCATCGGATAGATATGGGTAATACAGCTGTGGATGAGTCATGCTAAATAAGTAAGCGGTAATGGAAATGCAATGGTAAAAGAAAAGGACCCAAGCGGGGCTCAAACGGCAAGGGTAAAGGTCCTTTGATGTACATGGTAAGTAATTGTAGGGAAAAAGAAAAGAGGGGTCCAATGAATCGTAACAGTTGCCCTCCTGGGCATCACTGATCAGAACGTCCTGATCAACTACTTTGATGCCGGAATCCCCCCTCTCCTTTCCCGCCGCATCCTCTCCATGGATACAGTCCCCACTAAAGTCAATGAGTGGCACTCAAAGGCCGTTCACTTCCAAGTCCAGAACGACTGTGCCCAGACCATCATCAACCAACACCGAACCCATTACTGGTTCTACCAGACCCCCTCTACCACCTCCTCTTCCCAGAAAACCTGTGATCCTGATGCCATGGATGTCGATGCAGTCAATGTCCCCAAACTTCCAAGTTAACTCCTGAAGAGCAGGAGTGATGCTTCAAAGAAAGACATTGCCTACACTGCAGGCAGAAAGGCCACTGGGCCGATGCTTGTATCAAATACCTCAAGGAACCTCATAAGAATTTGGTCAAACAAGTTGAACAGGTCAACGATGATCTTTCCAAACTCCAAACCTGCGACAACAATGATGACGACAACTTTATCATTCATCATGTCCAATTCACCCTCCCAAAAGAGGATTTTTAGAATGGAGACCTCAACCAATGCAGGACTCTCCTAAAATACAACATGTAAATGTATCTACACTGTTATGATTCATTGGGCCCCTCTTTTCTTTTCCCTACATTTACTCATCGCATGTACCAAAGGACCTTGACCCTCGCCATTCGAGCCCTGCTTGGGTTTCTTTCTTTTACCATTGTCTTCTCATTCCCACTTACCTATTTAGTGTGACTCATCCGCAGTTGTATTACCCATACTTATCCAATGCCATTGCATCCATTACATAGTGACTCAGCTTCTCTGTGATTCCATCACTTTCTATCGCTGACTCACCTTCTTCCTTTGCCTACTCTTAACCACTTGGCTCATGTATATAAACCCTCAATACTCAGGTGTATTCCCTATCTTAGACCTCCTGCAATTTACCTAGTATCTTGCAGTTGCTCTCAGGTCCCCCAGTCCTCGTCCTACTATTGAGTGGACACTCCCTTCGAACCCTCAATCCATCACTAGTCCTGTGACGTCCTTAGACCCATTGATCCCTTGGTCCTCAATGGTCCCCAGAACCTCTGCCAAGGAAGACCCTTGAGTGGACTCCCTTCGACCCAACGTTAGTCCTACGCCAGCCTTAGCCTCCCTGTCAAGGAACCCCTTTGTCAGACCCCCTCATCCTGTCAGCTGTATAGCAACAGTAAGCCCTAGAACCCCTGCAGGTCTATGCTTGACCATATCGAGCATAACATACACTACCTGATTCAATGCAAATTCCCATCCAAGTCATTGTTTCCTCACACACATTGAAAACCGTCAACACTCGCACCCTCATTGATAGTGACACTGACATCTCTTGCATCAATTGGGGTTTTGTTCACAAAAACAAGCTCCCTACTATCTGACTCCCCTCCCCCCTCCATGTCACCAATCTCAACCAGGGACCTATGGATAAAGGAGGAGTTCAATTCACCACTGAACTCTTTGTTGACATCAAAGGACTTGCCCACAAAGTCCTCTTCTACGTCATGGATTGTGGTCAACAAAACCTCATCCTCGGCCTCCCCTGGCTGAAAGCCATAAACCCCACCATCAACTGGTTCAGTCAGACTCCCTCCATGAATGAGTCTACCAATCAATCCAAGGAGCTCTACATACTCCAAAAAGTCAACTTGAACCAATATGAAACCCATTTCCAACAGTTCAAGCCCTTTCCCCAACTCCCTTGCCATGTCCAAGTGGACTCTGTCTATGATGGATGACTCTATGAATACCTTGACTACAAGATGGGACCCCAGTACATCCACTGGGCTCATAACAACTACACTGTCAACCGCATCATATGATGTGGTTATCATTTCATTCCCAAGGGTGATCCCCTTATTGCCAAACTTATGAACTTTACTGAGTTGGCCCTGCTGAGAAAGCCAAATCCAAGGTTACCCTTTTCCCCAAATACTCCAATTTTGCCTCCATATTCTCTAAGGAAGCTATGGACCACATGCCTCCTTCCTGCCCCTATGACCACGAGATCAACCTTGATGAATCTTTCGCTCCCAAGGTTGGAAAGATATACCCCCTCTCCCCAGATGAGTATAAGGCTATGGAAGCCTTCCCTGACAAAAATCTCACCTTGGGCAAGATACATCTCTCGAACTTCCCCCAAGCCTCCCCATTCTTCTTTGTCAAAAAGAAGGATGGCAGACTCCACCCCTGTCAAGACTACAGGTATCTCAATGAACATACCATTTGTGATGCCTATCCCCTCCCCCTAGTCTCTGACCTCGTCGACAAACTCATGATGCCAAGGTCTTCATGAAGTTCGATGTTTGATGAGGCTACAATAATGTCTGAATCAAAGACAGACATCAATGGAAAGCTGCCTTTATTACCCATAAAGGACTCTTCGAACTGACCAACTCCCCCACCACCTTCTAAAGGTTCATGAATGACTCCTTCCATGATATGATCACTGAAGGATGGCTCATCATTTACATGGATGATCTTCTCACCTTCTCTCTGGATGAGAAAATCCACGCTGAATGAACCAAGCATGTCCTCCAGTGCATGAAGGAACTCGACCTTCATCTCAAACTTAAGAAATGCAACTTTGCTTCCAAAGAAGTTGAATATCTAGGAATGATCATCAAACCCAGTCAACTCACCATAGACTCCATCAAGCTCAATGGGATCGCATCCTGGCCCACCCCAGAGAAACTCCACGATGTTTGCTCCTTTCTTGGCTTTGTCAACTTCTACTGTCGCTTCATCCCAGATTACTCCTCTGTTGCCCACCCCCTCATTGATCTCACCAAGAAAACCAGTCCCTGGGCCTGGTCCCCTAAATGTCAGAAGTCCTTTGATCATCTCAAATAACTTTTTCTTGCCCACCCAGTCCTTCAACTCCCCAACCTCTCCACCCCATTTGCTATTGCAACAGACATCTCCAAATTTGCCTCTGGCACTATCTGAAACGACTCAAATAAAGAGGAGTTAAAGAGTAGAGCGAATGACCACGTCGGTCCTTTAGAGCGATAAGCTTGTGAGGAAATCTCCAAGACTTCAAAGCTGGGGACTCCAGCCTTGAAGTCCGGGGGTTTATATACTATTCTACTGTTTGTACATGTTTGGTGTAAATACCATAATGAGACATCGTACCATGATAAGGAGAAAATACATGATTGGATGATAAAGAACATGAGTCATAAAGAAGCGTGTCCGTGAGAGAAAGAAGTAAAGAAGCATGCCTCATGTGATGTGCATGTTTGGCATGAGGTATGACGTCATAGATAAGAGATAAGGGTCTAGCCCTTGAGCATGTGACAAGTCACGTGACTTGTGGTCTAGACTGCTGAAGTAAGCAGTTCACGTGATAAGTTATGATGGAAAACATCTAAGTCCCGATGGCCTTGTGCCGATAGGGGTTTCCTTTATATAGAAGGTCAGGAGTTCGACTCCTGTCATGAGCGAGTTTTAAATAGGAAAAGGAGCGTTCGTAACACTATCCTCCTCCAAACCGATACTAATGGGGATTGGCATCCCTGTTCCTATCTCTCTCAGTCGTTCTCTCCTGCAGAACGCAACTATGACATCTATGATCAAGAACTCCTTGCTATCATGTGAGCCCTGAAATCCTGGTGCCATTATCTCCATGGCAGCTCCCACCCGGTCCAAGAGTTCATGGATCACAAGAACCTGACCTACTTCTGGTCAGCACAGAACCTCAATCACTGACAAGCTCATTGACTCCTCGACCTCACAGATTTCAATCTGACCATGATCCATGTTCCCAGTAAACTCCTTGCCAGCCCTGATTGTTATGCTCAATGTGGTCAAGTGTAGGCCTGCAGAGGTTCAAGGGCTTACTGTCACTATACAGCTGACAGGACGAGGGGGCCTGACAAGGGGGTTCCTTGACAGAGAGGCTAAGGCCAGCATAAAACTAACATCGGGTTGAAGGGGGTCCACTCAAGGGTCTTCCTTGGCAGAGGTTCTGGGAACCATTGAGGACTGAGGGATCAATGGGTCTAAAGACGTCGCAGGACTAGTGACAGATCGAGGGTTCAAAGGGAGCGTTCACTCAACAGTAGGATGAGGACTAGGGGGCCTGAGAGCAACTGCAAGATACTAGGTAAATTGCAGGAGATCTAAGATAGGGAATACACCTGAGTATTGAGGGTTTATATATGCAAGCCAAGTGGTTAAGGGTAGGCAAAGGAAGAAGGTGAGTCAGTGATAGAAAGCGATGGAATCATGAAGAAGCTAAGTCACTATGGAGTGGATGTGATGGCATCAGATAAGTATGTGTAATACAACTGCAGATGAGTCATGCTAAATAAGTAAGCGGAAATGAAAAGACAATGGTAAAAGAAAGGGACCCAAGTGGGGCTTGAACAGTGAGGTCAAGGTCCTTTGGTACACATGATGAGTAAATGTAGGGAAAAGAAAAGAGGGGCCCAACAAATTGTAACATTACCCCATTGTATGGGTGAGACTGTGATGAAACCTTAGTAGTCACCACGACAGGACCCAGTCTTATTGTCATCAGCTTCGGCACTGACAAAGAACTCACAGTCATCCACTGCTGGTGGGAAGAGAGGGGGAGTGGGGATCCAACGAGGGATCCGAACATTGGGGTGTCATCCCGGTGGGATAGAACAGCAATGGCACAAAGAGGAGGAACATGAGGAATGAGGGGACTGATGTGTAAACGAGTCTGATGAGGAAGAGGTGAATGCATGAGGAGTTCATGGGCGCATGGGACATGCGCATTGGGGGTGTCCCAGGGATTGCCTGTGGCAGATGGGGCATTGATAAAAGGGACAATGGGGGCGGCATTGGTAACATGCTTCATGATAGTGTGGGTGGTTGGAGGGAAGGGACCAGACTCCTTGGTTACTGGCCCAGTAGTCATCGGCACGATCTAGGGCGGCTGTTACGCATGTGCAGCATCTAGTCCCAGTGTGTCCTCAAAGGCGACACAAGGTCCTGTAGATCGAAGGGTTCTCTGCTAAGACTTGAGACTCAGGCAGGATGAGACTAAACACTGCATATAATTGCGCAGATCTAGCTGAGGAATATACAAGACAACTACTAGCTATTTATACAGCCCGGAACCATCTCGGAACAGAAAGCTGATGGGACAGGACACATGGTATGCTACAACGGCCTCATGGATCAATGGTAAGAATGGGACAA
>JBBPMJ010000398.1:0-10056 GCA_038090255.1 Austroboletus niveus
ATCTCTTGTGGTAAGTGAGCAGGGTAAGAAAATCGGTTGTGGTGATCAGCTCTATCTCCTGGAACCAGGTCGGGATCAGAGGCTGTGTCAACGTGTGCTTTGCAGAAAGCAGCGTCTCCTCCCTCAAACGTCCTTGGTGCGCGATTGCAAAGCACCGGAGCGGTTCCGCATCGAGGATCCTAGGGGTCGTAATCGCCTTACGGGCCTTTTTTTCGACGACATCGAGTGAGTATTTTCTAGCTGCCTCAAGGACGTCTGCAGCGTCTCTCAGCACCTCTAGCTCTGGATCGTCTGCCAAGGTGCATGGGTAACAGAAGCGGAGGAGAGCGTCCAAGGTCTTGCTATTCTCCGCGACGGGGACGACGACAAGTCCGTCCTTGATTTCCTGATCGTCACTGGGATCGGCAGGTTGGGGAATGTCGAAGAGAGTTTCGAAGAAGGGGGATGCGAGGGATAGGAAGAGTTTGAAGATACGGAAGTCGATGTTATTGGAGGAGCGCAAGATGATGTCCGCTTTTTCATGGTCAAAAGGTGCGTTGGCATACGTGGAGTCCATCATCGTTGGGAATGCTCATGAGAAACGACGAGTCAGTTGGATAGAGAGCGAAGCTGGTGTTGAAACTCACAAAGAGAATTGAAGAAGCAAAAAGCTCTGCTGACATGGGCTCAAGAGGTCGAGCTTTTATAGCGTTTTAGAGGACCAGGCCTCGGGATCCGCGTCTCCGTGGTCCTATATGCAATTTGTCAGTTTCGAATGCTTCGTGCTAGGACAAACATAGATGCTCATCCATTCCCAGACATTCGGCATAAGCGTGCACTTGAATCGGCACCGAATGAAGAAAATAATCTCTTCGTTTTCAGTCAATTCACCGCATAGGCGGTATCAGCGTAAGAGGCACTGACCCAGGGGGCTACATACCCAACGTATGATCTGCGCTTTCCAAAGGTGAAGCACTTGCTCCCACTTCCCGTTCGCATACCTTGGGAATCCGTGCGGGTTGCGGTTAGGTATCGGAGGACCGTACGGGCAGTGCGTGTGATCAGTGTGGCCCACCGAAACTTACGCATGCTGCACTCGGGGACCCGCAGGTCGACTATCCCCTTCTTCTCGTCCTCATCTAGACCGCTGCTTTCGTGGCACAATCTCCAGCTTGCACGGCCACGCATGCTGCACTCGGGAACCCGCAGATTGATTATCCTCTTCTTCTCGTCCTCATCTAGACCGCTGCACTCGTGGCGCAATCTTCAGCTTACACGGTGATGCATGCTGCACTCGGGGACCCGCAGATTGATTATCCTCTTCTTCTCGCCCTCATCTAGACCGTTGTTTTCGTGGCGCAATCTCCATCTTGCGATCGTTCGTTTGGGCTCACTTGGCTTCACTTTCCACTCCTTCCTCACTCGCAGGAGCATGAGCTCTAAACGCCCGAACGACCGACTGCGTTGTCATCCTCTTGACCTGACTCGTGGCCTCAGTGCACCGCTGAACAGGTTCCGAGCACCTCGTCATGGGAACCTGTAAACCTCGGTAGAGCAAGGGTACGGTTTCTTGTACAGCACCTATTAATTTTTTTCAGGCACCTCTACGTTATCTCTCTCCGTCCGAAATTCATCAGACTCGCTTCACTGATACTAGTTTATCACCACATACCAGCTAGCGTATTGATAAAAGGACTCCGGGATTTTCAAAGTTGACCCGCCATGTCCGTCTCGGGGCATACTTGACGATCAATCGTTGCCTGTCACCGTCGAACCGAGGAAACGACTAGGACGTCTAGAGAGATCTGGATCCCTTGCAGATCACAAGCGGTAGTGTACAGCATTTTCTGTCGCTTGGGGTGAAAAAAGAAAGACTGGTTATTAGAGTTGGCGTTCGATATTTGTCGTGGTTAGATCACATCATCAGAAGGATAAAGAGAAACTTTGAATACACGAGTAGGACCAGTCACGAAAAAAAAAAAAAAGCACGCGACCCATCAATACACGCCCGGAACCAACCGCCACCGGACGCGGCCCGCCCAAACGCGCCACGCCTCCCCGAAATGCTTTTCGAGCATCGCGTCCTCCCGGTCCATCCTCGCCTGACACCCCGCCAAGAACACGGACACCACCGCCGTCCACACGCACGCGAGCACGGCCGTCTGCGCCGTCTCGACGCGCACGGCAGCCGGCAGCCCGACGTGCACGACGGCGATTCGGGTCGCGATCGAGACCGTGGCGGTGTGTGGATCCAGGAGGCAGCAGAGGTAGCCGACGGCGACGGCGACGGCGCCCGTGTAGCTCGGGTGTCGGACGACGCCGTATATGCCGTCCGTGACGAGCGTGTGCGCCTGCTCGGACGAGTCGTCCGTGGTCGCGTCGTCGTCGTCGTCATGATGGGCGGCGCCGGCTTTGTTGCGCGGGGCGGGCCGCCGGATGCTCAGTTCGAAGGTGAAGCGCGGGCCGAGCACGCGGTAGGCGTGTGTGCGCAAGAGGGAGCCGGAGACGGTGAGCAAGACGCCGGCGACGAACGTGGGAGTGAGCGTCGTGGCAGAGTCGAAGCCGGGCATGAGCGCGTCGAGGACTGGGCGAGCGAGGGCGGGCGGGCAGATGCCGCCGAGAACGAAGAGGACGGAGAGCTCGAGAGCGGCCCAGGACCATACCAGAACCTGGCCCGTCGTCATTTCATTATGATCGGGTCGGACGACTGGGAGACGCACTTTGACAAAGACGGTAAAGTAGGGTATCGCGCGTTCTGACAAGCCTTGTTCGCGTAGTTCCTCGGCGGGGGGAGGACCGTTGGGCGGTGTCGTGGCACAGTGGACGGCGATCGAAACGACGAGGAGAAGCATCAGTTTCGAGATCATCATCGTCATTGACCGCGCCAAGATTTTCTTCCCCGGCTTTTATCATCGTTACATACATGTGAACGTCGTATCTCGACATGTGAATTGCCTCCCCGCATAAATAATAGCCTATCGACCAACGGCGAACATGCCTCTTCTATTTATCCCGAGAGCTAGTACCCGTCTTGGTCAACACGAGTCTGAAACCCTCCTCGACACACGTCCTCAGCCGCGCATGCACTTCCTTGATCTTGTCGTCCCTCGTGTCTAATCCGTACTCGAACGTCGTTAGCTGCAACGAAAATTGCTTGAGCCCGGGCGCCGTCTGGCGACGCGACATCACCAGACGCACGATGGCGTCGACGGACACGGCCGATGAACATCGCATCTGGAGCAGCTCGAGCGCGGGAAGTGTGCGTTCGCCTTGTCCCTCTTCGTCGACGTCGTCGTGTGCCAACACGGTCACCAGCCCGTGATTGAGTCGAAGAATGCCCGGAAGGAACGTCAACGTCTTGAGTCGTCGCAATTGGGCCAGACAGGTCATCGCCGTCACGTCCGCCATATCGATGCGGTCAAAGCACAGGCTCTCGAGCGTGTTGGCACACCGCGCCAAGAACGGTAGACACTCTGTGTGGCCGGTGAAACTCCCGAGCGTGTGGCTGACGTTTTTGACCTCGAAATGACGGAGTTGGGGCATGCGGAGTGCGTCGAAAAAGTATTCGAGATACCGGGTTTGGGCGTAGATGCTCGTCTTGAACGTGTGGACGTGGGGCAGGGTCACGGGTGCGATGTGTGTCGGATCAACGTCACTGATCAAGGCACCGATGCCGAGGTAGAGCGTCGTCAGATTGGGACAGCAAACAAGGGTTTGGAGATAGTCGCTGTGAACTGGATTCCAAAAGGAGCTCGCGCTATATTCGAGGTCGAGATGCTGCAACTGTGCCCATGGGATCTGGAAACCGGCCAGGTCGAGACTACACCAGGACAGGCTGAGGCTGGTGAGATTGGGTGCGGAATGCAGCACGACTGGGGGTGGGTTTTCGCTTCCGGGGAGTGGGTCGCTGTTGTGCAATTCCAAGCGACGGAGATGCGGGAGCGGGTTCTGAGTGAACGTCAAGAGAGAGCCAAGAGATCGTGGGGAGAAATGCAGAGAGAGATCTCTTAGCCGGCAGCCGAGAGAAAGGATCTCCTTGTCGAGATGCACGAGAGCATGCCATGGGATAAAGGAGCCCTTGGGATGATCGATGGAGAGGGATACGGGGAGTGCTTTGGACCGGGAAAACCAGACATGCGTGAAGAGACACTTGGACTGTACGACTGCCTCCCAGTCTTTCGTTTCGAAGGGCATTTCGAGTCGCAAGGCGGTCCAGAAGCACGGGAGGGAGAAGAGGAGGTATCGCCAAGAGCGAGAGACCTGGGCGAGCAGCAGCGGTGACGTGGAGGAGGCGTCGTAGATGCAGTGTTCAAAGATGTTGGCCATGACGTCGGTGGGCATGCGGCGCACGGGGGAGATGAGCGCCTGGAGTTCATGGACGACGCCTTGGATCTGACGGCGTTGGAGCTGGAGAAGTTGTACGCGAGCACGGGCACGTTCGATTTCGGAGTCAAAGACGGCCAGATGGGCGTTGCGATCCTGGAGCAGTTGTATGACACGGTGTGTGTCAGCCGGGGACGGAACAGCGTTTGTGTAAAAGAGTTGGGAGATCGACGGCTACGGAAAAGTCAGCAAAGGAAAGTACGGGAGAGAGGGAGCGTTACGGGTATGGTAGTGACAGACATGTTTGAGGGAGCGCAAGAGAGAGATCGGTGGGATATATGATATTGGATTGGCCTCGCTGGTACCAGGCGTCCGACGCGTGTCATCCATATAAGCCATGCGGCGGCCAGGAGCCAGGCTGGAGGGAGCGGGAGCTAACCGAAAATGGAAGGGGCGGTGAGCTGTCGAATTCCAACCGAAATTCCAGGCATATCGAGCACGGACATCGTGCTGTACGACGCGCGCAACCATCCGCGATGCCCACACGACTACTCGGCAGACTCTGGCGTTGGCAAGGCGTCAGTTTGGTCTTGTTACTTCTCAAGGCTATAGCAAAATACGGTCAAACAATCGCTATCGCCCTCTGGCACAGCGGTGACGCGTCTCCAACTACCGACATGCCAACCGACTTTTCTGCGCCCCTGCCAAAGCTCGTCCTCGACGACTTCATCGCCAAGGCTGTCTCCTCCACCCACCCCGACCTCCATCCGTACTTCGAGGCGTTCAAGAACCTCTACACACGAAAGTAGGCATCGCTTGCTCCCGGTCGCACCCCGACTCACACACGCAGACTATGGCACCAGCTCACGATCAAGCTCTTCGACTTTTTCGATCTCCCCCTCTCAAAGCCCTGTCGCGTGGTCGTCTTCCAGCAGTTTGTCAGGGATTTCGAGTCGAAACTGAACCAGCAGAAGCTCGTGGAGCTGGGGACGCGCGTATCGAAAGAGATAACGAGTGCGTTCGATTCATGTCCGTCACACCGATCAGAATTCATACTCGCGCCAAGATCCACAGGGACAGCTTGGATTTCTGAGCGCCCTCCTCTCCCGGATCGATGCTGACAAGTCCAAGGAGGCGCACGTGCTCCTGCTTGCGAACATTGCGCATGCGAAGCTTGTGTATGGCGATCTGGAAGGAACGAAAAAGGACATGGACGTGGCTTGGAAGACGCTCGATCAGCTCGAGGGCGTGGACAATGCCGTGAACGCTTCCTATTATCGGGTGGCTGCGGACTACTACAAGGTGATATGAAAACGAACGAGGCTGTCGGCGTTTCTCACCCAATCGCGTTGTCAGGCCAAAGCAGAATATGCACCGTATTACAAGCATTCGTTGCTCTATCTGGCATGTGTTGATGTTGGCACGGATCTCACGTCAGAGGAACGTTTGTTGCGCGCGCACGACCTTGGCATATCTGCGTTTCTTGGGGAGAGTATTTACAACTTCGGGGAGCTGGTATGTCCGTTTTCGTGGAATTGGAAACGACTGTTTTTATCCGGAGGCGAGGACTGACGATGACGACGACGTAGCTGATGCATCCGATACTGGACGCGCTGGACAACACGCAGTATGATTGGATCAAGAAGCTGTTGTTTACATTCAACGAAGGGAACATTGGCAAATTCGAAGCGCTCGCGCCACTGTTTCCGCAGGAGGTGCGTGATGGGTGCGGAGAGCCGTACCGAGACGGGAGAAGCTAAAAGCGGACGTGGGATTGCAGCCGATCCTGGAACAAAACTATCCGTTCTTGCGACAGAAGATCTGTCTCATGGCACTGATAGAGTCGGTGTTCAAACGGGGCGTGAACGACCGGACGATGACGTTCCAGACGATCGCCGAGGAGACGCGACTTGCGATTGATGAGGTGGAACATTTGATCATGAAGGCACTGAGGTGAGCAGGCGTGGAGGATATGGAAGGGGGCGTGTCGCTGATAATCAAGTGCGTGCAGCCTCAAGTTGATTCGAGGGACGCTTGACCAGGTGGACGGGCGGGCACACATAACGTGGGTGCAGCCGCGTGTGCTGTCACGGGCTCAGATTGGGGAGCTGGCAGGACGACTGGAGGTGTGGATAGAAAGGCTTGGCCGGGTAGAAGAGCGAATAGCGCCTCAGGTGGCGTAGATTAGTGGCTGTGCACCCTCTCCGTAAAAGAAAACAAACATATCCGAGCTTCATTATCAGCCATGTCCGGGTCCCCTCCTTCTCCTCCTCATCCTCCCCCAAAGCACCGTCGTGTGTCCCTCGCACTCCCACTATCGCCCCGTCTCGTACCCGCCTGGTCCTTTCGCGACGACACCCACATCCCCGACCCGTCCATGCCAGAACGCAAGGGCAAGATGCGCAGGATCACCGACGACCAGCACGCCTTCGTCGTCCAGAAGAAGCAGCGCAAAAAGTGGTCCGAACAGGAGACACAGATGCTCGTCGACGGCTGCAACACCGTGCGTCTCCTCCTCCTCCCTCACAGCACCAGCTCACAACTCCTTCCAGTGGGGCGTCGGCAACTGGAAGGCAATCCTCAAGGACCCGAAGCTCAGGTTCGACAACCGCTCCCCCGTCGACCTCAAAGACCGGTCCGTGCGCCCGCCCCCCCCCCCTCTCCCCTGCCCGTGCTGACAACCCCCTCGCCCGCAGCTTCCGCACGTACTTTCCCGACGCGTACAAGGAGCACTACCCCAACGCAAAGACGCATCTGTCGAGCAAGGTCCGCTCGACCCTCCCAGACGGCCGCTCCATCTTTGAAAAGACCCGCTCCAAGAAGCGTCGTCCGTTTACCGAGGAAGAGGACCGCGCCCTCAAGGCCGGTTACGAAAAGCACGGCACCGTCTGGGCCACCATCGTCAAGGATCCCGTCTTCCAAGAGCAGAACCGCCGCTCGACCGACCTCCGCGACCGCTTCCGCAACGCCTTCCCCGAGCTCTACCAGGCCGCCGGCTACAAGCCCCGCAACGCCCCCAAGAAGAAGAAGGATCTCCACCTCCCCGTCCGTGCCGCGACCGACGACCAGCTCCCCTCCACCACGTCCCACATCGGCCCCACCCGCCAGAAGCGCGCCTCCAGGATCCTCCGCGGCGGCACCAAGAGCGTCCCCGAGAGCGCCTCCTGCTCCGAGGACGAGGACAGCTCCGCCGCCGAGGAAGAGTCCACCCGCAGGCTCTTCAGGTGTCCCCCCATCACCACCGAGACCCTGCCCCAGGAGGAGCCCCCCTCGTCCGCCGAGCCGTTTCCCGAGATGGACATGGAGACCATCGACCCTCTCTCAGAGCCACTCTCCATCCCCGATTTCATGCCCAGCGCTTCCCACTCCCTCTCGGAGCTCACCGACTCCTCCCAATCACAGGGCACTTGGTCCAGCATAGAGACACCCATCCACTCGAGCAGCTGGTCCGCCAACGCCGGCTCCCCCACCTCGTCTCATATATCCTCTTCTGACTACCCTTTCAATCAGTCTCCATTCATGCGCCGCTTGCCCACCATCGGAAAGTCTCCCTGGGGTGCGCAGGACTGGTTCTCTGCCAACCCCCGTCTGGACACGAGCAGCGCTTCCTCCTTTCCCGATGCCCTCTCCCCTGCACCGTCCTCCCCCTTTTCCTTTCACCACCTCAACCATGGCGTCATGGATCGATACGACTTATTTCCGACCACCTTTCACGACTTTGCGTCCGAGGCCGGCGTCGGAGACACCCACTCCACGTTTTCCGATCCAGAAATGTTCCCTAGCAGCACCTTCAGGGGTTTCACGCACCACTCGAATTATGCAGGCGACCTCATCTTTGGCGCACGCACGCACCAGCCGCAGCAGTCGTATTATGGTCCCGGTTTCGGATTTGGAACGCCTGGACTCGGACTCTCTGGCATGCAGCCACCCTCTGGCATGCACTCCATGCAGATGCACACGTCCGCACTCCCTGGCATTGACGAGATCGAGCTGGCGTCGATTACGCTCAACGATCAGGCAGAAACTGCCCCTTCCACCGGCGAAACGGGCATTCAAAAGGACGACGGCGAAACGTGTCTGAGCATCGCGTCCACGCTCGAGTTGTTTGCCATCGCGCCGCACAACATCGAGGACATGGTCGATCTCGCCCACTCGACGCCGCCTGGGACACCCCTGACGACGTCGCGCCCCATGCGTTCTCTGTCGCATGCTCATTCATCTGCGTCGCATGGCCGATCTATATCAGTACCGCCATCAGAGCCGCGCTCCACCATGGCACGTTCGACACAAGTTCCACCGCATTCGCAGCCCGTCATCACGACCACACGCTCGCTGCCCTTTTTCGATGTCCCTCACGAGCCATTGCATTCAGCGGATGCGTCGGTCGTGGACGTGTGGAAGCCATCGACGACCAACGATTTCCACAATCTGCCCTTTCTCGATTTACATTATTACAGCGGCAGCCACGTTGCGGACGGCCACCACGACGCGGGGTCCGGCGCCACGGACGCCTCGAGGCAAGGTCAAGCGCTCGATCTGGCTCGGTCGAGCACGTCTCTCAGGTCCGCGCCACCGACTGCACCGTACTCGTCAGTGACCCAGGCACTCCAGACAGCGCAGGCGCTGCTCATGGAGACGGCCCAGGAAATGGGTGGGAGTACGCGGCAGCCACATCAGCGTGGAATGAGCTTTGTCTCGCCACAGGACCTGCAGCTGCGCAAGGCTAGCGACAACAAGCGCAAGCGGGCCAGCTGGGACGGTGGCGCATTTTAACTCGTCGTTTTTCTCCCCCGTGCTTTCGCAACTCGCAACTCGAATTTTCGTTTCGACTGTTTTCCACCTGCATCGCTATCCTGTCGCCATTGGCGCACACGCATCCACGCAACACCTAGGCACGCCTTTTTCTTTTTTCACCCGCGCGTTTTTCTTTTGCCAGTACGACAAGTAAGCATTATAATCGAATCCGTACATGTATACGTATATAGTCGCTGTCGCGGGCGGCGGTGGTGCCTCGGTTTTGCCCATTTCGTTTTCGTTTTTTTCTTTTTTCTCGCTGCAATTATTGCCGAGCTGGTACATATCATATCGTACATACGTACATGTGTTGTGTGTGACGACACCTTGACGGTATCGTTGCACCCGAAATTTCGACCTGATTTTCGACACGCACGCGTGTGAACGGCGATCACCTATCTGTTGGACGTGTGGGGTGCAGGATCTGCATGTATCGATGATTTATTGCGGTCGAGCTGTTCGGAGAGATGCGCCATCAACGGGGGGGGAGAGGGCATGCGGACGAAAGTGTGTGTGTGTGCGTGTGCGTGTGTGTGCGTATGTACGATGCGATGGAACGAGGCAGTGGGGGCCGGACAGAAGATAGATGAACCCGTGTCGACACATGTTGCGTGCGTCGTTAAACTGGCGCTGTCAAAGAGTGAACATGCGCGCCGCGCCAGTAGACGTGGACCACCGGAGGACATGTTCCGATCGACGCCGGTTCGCTCTCTAGGTGACTTTTTTCGTGATCGGCGGATGAGTCGATGATGATGATCGATCCCTTGGTCGATTTTTATTACATATATATTTTTTATTTTGTAGTGTCGTTTTTTCTCGCCTCGCGCCTGAACAGTGGCTGACAATGAACCTGATCCCTCCCGGATCTGCTGGTCGTGGCACGTCGATATGATACCGTCCCCCCCCCCCCTTTTTTTTTTAATGTTTACGCCCCCCCATCTCCCTCGATGCCGCGTCTCT
>JBBPMJ010000398.1:10066-29809 GCA_038090255.1 Austroboletus niveus
ATTGGCTGAAAATGAACCTGCTCCCCCCCGGCTCTGCTGGTCGTGGCACGTCGATATGATACCGCCCCCCCCCCCCCCCTTTTTTTTTTTAATTATCACGTCCGCCGATTCCCATCGATGCCGTTGCGTGATACGACAAGCGACAACGCGTCGACCACGTTGTCCGCTACACGCTCGCTCAGACTGTGGTTGACACACGCCGCGTTCCTCTTTCTTCTTCTGCTTCTTCTTCGAGTCGACCCCCGTTCCCTTGCCTTGTTCCCCCGGCCCATCCCCTCGCTTTGCCCGCCACGGAGAGACGTCCCCCCGCCGGGCCAAACACTCGGGACGTGACCCGCACTGCTGGTCGTCGCAAACGCGTGTTACGCAACGAGGCTCCGGCCTGCAGCTGCCAGTGGCAACGGCGAAATGAAGTATGACACGCGTTGCGATGTTATCGTCACTCACATCGACGGTCTGTTTTCCTTTGGGGGAGGGGGGACATGACGCACTCGGGGACTGCATTTCGCTGTCTCAAGAGAGGATCAGATCGGATAACGGGTGTGTCGTATGATCAATCCATCATCCTCGTTGTCGCTTCCGCGGCTCTCGTCGCGGAAACTTGGCGCCTCGCGGTCCGCTATTTCGGGGTACGCGCGCACGTCATCGTCGTCATCGTACATCATCCATCAACGATCTCGACTCTCGAGCACTCCCCCCCGTCACATACAACACAGATGCACTCGATACCACAAATAAATTATGCTTCTAAAAACTCGGGAGCCTCGACGGTCCCGCTTCCGCATTAACGTGCAACCGTCGGCCCGGCGGACGAACGGGACCAGCTTCAAGCCCGTTCACAGAAGACCCGGAAGCCTTCCCGGCACTATCAGTGTCACGGGCATCCGGCGGTAAGAGGAACTCGATGTCCTCAAACATGTGCGGGAACAGAATCGCCAGCATATCGTTCACCCTGAGCGAACGTGAATCGTTCGGAACCTAGACAAGAGGAGAAAGGCGTGCGTACTTGAAGATAAAGTCTCCCTTTTGAGCCCGTTGTCCTTGTTTCGCACTCGATCTCACCGGTGCGTCGACCAGCTTCTTTTCCGAGTCCGTCGCAAAGGAGGTCACGTTGACCGATCCGGCCGAGTTGTCCTTGGTGTAAAGGGATAAGCCTTGTCTAGCAGCGAGGTCTAGAATGTTCTTTTCCACCGTATCTAGGGTCGCTTCATTTACCCTGCCACACGACGATGTATGCACCACCACAACATACCTTCAGCATAGTAACAGAAAACTGTGCTCGTCCGTCAGTATTACCGAGACGATCACCAACAAGTACACCATACCTTCCGTTGCTCGAGTCTGACCCATTCGATCTATACGTGCAATGGCTAGCTCATCATTCAGTGTCAACCCAGTACGCACGAAACAAGTCAACAGTCACCTTGTACTTCAAAACCGTGGTTCACGACGCTCTCCAGGAGGAAAACCCGCGAAGCACAGGTGACATTCAGGCCAGCATTGTCGCGTTCGCTTTGTTCGGACGTCAAACAGGGTCATGACAAATCGCGACCAACCCACCCGTGCAAGAGAAGAACTTGAAGGCTGGGATCAACTCGGAATTTTTTCGCCCCACCGTACCTTCCCTTCCCTTGATTTTGGTCCAAGCGTAAACAGGATATACCTGACATAAAAAGAACTTAATCGATACGTTGAGTACCACATGACATTGGACTTGCCGTTCAGATCAAGTGCATGCTCAATGACTTGAAAATATGAGTGACAGATTCTCAACAAGACCAAAAACTCACTCGTCAGTGAATCGGCCCATGCAGAGAAAACGATGCTCTTGGCGCCAGGGTCTACAAGTTGGATGTGTAGCAAATGTCGAACGAGCGTCTGAATCTTGCTTCCATAGTTTCCATCTGCTTCTATCGACTGGATGTCTGTAAACAGGGTGGGATCTTTTCCGATGTCAGTGATAGTATGCCTTTTTGCTCGCACCAACTGACCAATCATGTTATAGCGGATTTCCCGACGAGAGGCAGGGATTGAGACTGGTTCGGGCTTCGGCGGGGGCGGTCGATCTTCTTTCGCGGTAAAGTGTTGCAGCTGACTGGAGTCCAAGGGAGCTCTACAAGAAACAATCAGCTAGATGTCTTTTCATACGGAGAATATATACCTGCAAACAGGGCAAGCTCTTCCCCGAATATGAGAAATCCAAGCTCGCATGCATTTCTTTGCACGATCCAAGTCAGTCCCGTCAATCAGCCACCGTCAAAAACATCACAAAACGTTACCTCGCAACAAACATGTCCACTATGCGCCATGTCAACGTATGAACCTTTTCGGAGGAAGAAGCTACCCACCATTGGGTTATGAATCCGCCTATAAACTCACACTGACATACGATACAAATGATGTCCTCTTCGTCGACGCCCGACCCGCCCTCGGCAAGGTGTTCCAGATAACGCTGTCGTGCACGGCTCGTGTTGATATTGGCAGCGAGACTGGCATTCTCGAGACGGGTCGCCTCCATGGCATTGGAAACGGTGCCTTCCCACTCGACTTCTGCCACGGTGTCCGAGATATCCTGGAGCTGTCGAAAATACCTAGAGACATGTCAGCAAGGGAATCGCCTGAGAAAAAAGACAAAGGCGCGGGGATACGGACTGGATACGATCGTTGAACACCTTTCGCAGCACAGCTAGATCGGCGTCTAGCTTCTCAGTGACTTCCTCTGCGACACTGCGTCAACACATGAGTCACGGCGCGACAAAATAGCTTACGTAGGCTCGCTATCAATTCTCGTAATCTCGTCGCGCCGTCCTTGGCGATCGTCTTTTCGATGTCATCTTCCTTTAGACGAGCACCGAGAGCGGTGAGGTCCACCAACACCGATTTCAGCGCACGCCCAGACGAAACGATGTCCTTGCGCTGTTCCGACAGCTCTCCGTACAACACTTCGTGTTGAGGCTGTACTTCGACGTCGTCTGGAATTTCCAAGTTTTCCTGCGCGTCGATCTCGGCCCGAGCGGCAGCCTTGGTCTTTCTCGTCTTCTTCTCCCTTCCTTCGTGCGCCGCCAAGAGCGTCCGTTCGGCAGCTATCGACTCCCGCCGATCAGCGAGGAGGGCTGTATAGGCTTGCAGATAGGTCTCAGCCGCGCCCTGCGTATCTAGCGTACGAGCATATTCTTCCCCATCGGCTTGTTCCTCGCCCGCGCTCAACTTCTGAGTGAGAAGTTCGACGATCTGAATGCGCCATTCCCACAGAAGAGTAGATTGATTGTTGAGCACGTCTTCGATAATTTCGTTCGCTTCTTCGAACTATAAAGAAGAATATCAAATGAATAAGCAGAGGAAGAGAGGTTCAGATAGTGGTGCTCACCAAATGGGTGGATCTAATACCTCCGCCCTTCATGAACGGCAATCGGATTTGCAGAGTCCGTTCTGTCACGCGCTTCTCCGTCGTAGAAGTGCTCAGCCTTCTCATAGCCCTATTCGCCGCTTCCTCCGTTGCTAGCCAATCATGTGTGTCACATCAGGGCCTTGTTTACAATGCCACACGGACTTACATTTGAGCAGGTCTTTCCGGAGGCGTTCGGCAGACTCGTACGCAGCGTCTTCTTTATTTGAATAGGAAGATCCAAGAACATGATAGATATCTCCCTGCAAGAATTTGGCCCGATGAAGTACCATCACACACTCTCGCAGACGAGCCGTCAATGCCATTCGCTTGGCCCGATGCTCCTCTCCGGCCGGCGTCTTGGGTAACCCTCGATCCTCTACATCGTCGTCGTCGGAATCACCGGAGTCGACATCCAGATTCGAATTGTGTTCGAAATCGAAATCCTTTCCTTTCCCCTTGTCAGCGTGCTGTTCGTTGGCAAGATTCAGCTTCCTCGAATCTTGCAACGCCTTTGCTTCATTTTTTAGGACTTCACCTCTCAAGCTGTGTTGAGCTATCGCGGCTTTGATCTCGTCGATGAACTGATTAGCCTCCAACTCTGCAGTGAGCAAATGTTCCAGAGCGCGTTGATACCGGTCACGATCCTCCGACTGGTGTTGCTGGAGTTGAGCGAGACGAGTCCATGTCAAAATCTGCATAATAATTACAGAGTGAAATTATAACCAGGACCAGAATAAAGCACCGCACCTTTGCTCTGCGGTCCTCCATCAAATTTCTCCAATTTTGGTCTTTCATCGACTGTGCGATTCACATAAACACCGAAGAAATGAACCGACGAAGACGCATACCTCCAAGACCTCTGCCATGTTCTTCAGAGTACCCGACTTGTTTTTCTTATCGCCTGGCTTTAAGAGCTGTCCAACCTGCAGTGCGCCATTACCAATCAAGTTACAAGTATGTGATATGAACCCACCTGAGGATGTGTACATATTCCTCTCAACCTTCTTAGAACGTTCCGCAAAACACTCGCATCTACGTCCCACCCTTCGTGTGTTGCCACACCGCGTGCATCAAGCCCGAGTTCGATGAGCGCCTCCTCCACAGCTTGGTCGTATACCTTTTTTTTATAGTTTCATAGTTATATTCAATCCAAAATAATCGAGACTCAAAAGACCCACGTGGCGCTCGACCCGTCCAAGTTCGATGGGTACTAAATATCGTTGTTGTTGAGGTATCGTCAATTCGTTCTTGACCGATTCTTTCAGCGTTCTATGTTATCAGACAATCGGTCAATAACGAGTTTTCGTATTGGCGACGTCGCTAACCTGACGGAATATCTCTGGAACAGTGCTGCAAATAAATCCTTGTTTTCATGTTTCAAAAGCTTGTTCCACATGCGTGTGGGCGATACGAGGTCATCAATACGCAAGAATTTAAGAACGCTAATGAGGTCTGAAACTTGGGCACGCGCCGGAGTTCCGGAGACGGCAAAGGAGGATAGACGAGGGATGAGGGAAACCATCGCTCTGTCGAAAATTTTCAGTAAAAATCGCAGAAAGAGAACGCAGAGAAAGACGAACTCGGATGCACCCATTCCCATCATTTGCACTTCATCCATGATCACCCGATACCACTCACACATGACCAAGGGACTCCTCGGCCTCCTTCGACTGCTATTTGCTGCAGCTTGTCTGCGAGGACGGTCAGGGGGCGCGCGAGCAACTGTTAAATCCAATCGAAGGACGTTATACGTTGTTATGCAAATGTCAAATTGATTGATGAAATGAGGCCAGTCGAGCAATGTATCCGAGTTACTTGCAATATTCGATGCTAAACTCGTCGCGTCGTCGCTATTCTTGGCTCGACCCTTGCGTTTGGTTTTTTGACCGGTTACAGTTTTTAAAGGTAAACGCTGTTGGTCTCTACGGGCTTCAATGTCGGCTTCCGTAATCGGTACCTGGAGCTTCATCCAACCCTCGTATACAAAGACTTTGAGGCCAGGTGCATGGGCGGCAAGTTCATCTGCCCATTGAGTCGCCAAGGCAGGTGGGGTCACTATAAGAGTCGTCTAGGAATATTGAATGTTGGTGGAGGAAATACGGCGAGATAGTCAGTGAAATATCACCTTGATCTCCCGAACACGCAATTGCGCTTCCGGATCCCACCTCTGATTCGAAGGATTCCTTTCCGGAGCTGGGTTGAGAAGGACCAACGAGAGGCATTCCATCGTTTTTCCAAGACCTGAATGAGTAAGCCGTTAAACTTTGAAACCGTGGAATATAGGATGGAAGCAAACCAGGTTCTTCAGCAAGTATACCTCCTAGTGCAGGATGAGGCTCTGGCGGGGTGAGACTAAGGTCACTTGTAAGGTGGTTGAGATAGAAATTTTGACCGCCCATTTTTATTTCTTCCCAAAACACGGGTAAGCTCCTGCCTTGTGTACTTGACGAGGCCTCTAAATCATCAATCGGTGCTACAGTGCCCGTAGGTGTAATTCGTTTCCCTTCACGCTCTAGCATCCATGCGACAGTTCGTCTTTGAAAGGGCAGTAGTGTTGAGAGAAGTCCATCAGGCTGCAATGAGTCGTAATTCACATCCGGGAGAGGAGGCGCTGGACGCATGATTTTGAGAAAGAAGGGGATGGTAGCGTCCATTTCCTCGCCTGTAAAGTCACCGTCTACAAGACGCGTAAGAGGTGTCTTGGAGAGGAGGCAAAGGAACCGGCGTTGGAGACTTTCGAGGTCGCTCAGCACGCCTTGAGAAAAGCCTTCGAATGGATTACACGTCTTAGATGTCGCAAACGAGAGCGTGAACTGGGCTCGGAGCTCAAACGGAAGATCACATGTCGGGTCGTATGTACCTTCTGGAAGGACGTGCAGTCGGAGATCCGCTTCTAGTTTCGCGCGACGATAGGACTGGAAGAAGGCGCAAGCGGTGAAAAAGTTGCGATGTATGTCCATGGGAAGTACATTTTGCCCCCCAAATCCTTCCTCACCGAGACCGTCTGGCCATGGGATATCCGGAAGTAGAAGCATCCACTTCTCACTGTGTTCTATAAAATGTCTTGAAGACCGGTAAGAGATGGCCAAAAGGCGTCCATGGTAGCGCATGATGACGAGCTTCCCCATGTCAATGTCTTGGAGCAGAGTCGTGTCCCTCTGGCGGTCTTGAAGAAGGGAACAAAGCCTGTCCTCTTCCTTAATCCATCCCATGTTAGCTGCGGCTTCGTCGTCTGCGTAATTTTCTTTCTGACTGTGAACAACCATCTTGTTATACCGCAAGTGCATTCCAAACTGGTAAACTTGAAGGAAAGAAGTGTTCTCTGTTCGATTTGCGTCATTAATTACGTCGGATGATTCCCAAAACGATGGATAAATCTGCTTGTTTCCCGGGCCTACGTCGACCTCCCGACTCTCTTCAAGGTCACAGCTTGAAACCCCTCGACCCTCGTTGTTGTCAAGTCTAATGCGTTTCGAAGAACCAGGCGATTCCAAGCGTTTGCGTTTGCCAAGAGTGTCACCGTTTTCTAATTGATCCTTCTGGCCCCCTGTTACTTGCTCGCGGGAAAGAGCGGAAATGAGCGCACGAAGGTTAAGCGCGGGCCGAAAGTGGCATTGGTTATAGGAGACAATTTTCCTCGCGTATGTGTGACTTTGGTACGGCCAATAGTAGCAAGCAGTGCGACGTAGGGACTCGACATGGTGGGTGGTGTGGACGTCCGTCTCCGAGTGCATCGTGGCGTCGTAAGGATCGAGGGAAACAGTGCGTCGCGTTTCGAACGCGAAATAAATGAATAGTCACGTGGTCTCATTACCAAATTCGCTGACCCAGTGGCAATGCTCGCTATAAGTAATGCTGGCGGAATATTGATACAGGCTAGGTATGCGGGTATCATGAACAAATTGGGGAATGATGTTCTAAACTAGATGTAGGAGTAAATGCTCGGAGAAGCGCATCATGGTAGTGGAATGCCATTTCGTGGGTGTCCAATGTATGTGCGATGGGGCGAAGAGTGCATGTGTCTGGTCCATGGTTGCAGTGGTCGTAACAGGAGTCGTCTCTAGATCGTCAACGTCGTGAGATAGTTTGAACGCGTCTGAATGAAAGGAAACTCGGTAGTGCATAGAGTGCTAGATTTTCAGCTCTCGAAAACCACGCACGTCTAGCCTTCCCGTTCCATTATGCTGCCATTCCTCATGCATGCTGCCTTCATCATCCACATTGGGATCTCGCACCTCCATTATCTTCGTTTGCCCCTTGTCGTTCGTCGTCGCGTCGTTCCTCTTGAACCGACCGCCGGGAATGACAATTTTCCCTGCACTAACACGCTTGGAAACAAGCGCGGCTCGCGGCTTGGGGAGCCCCAAGGCTTTCCGCTGACGTCGTGTCAGAGGCCTATCAAAAGGTTCGGGCTCCGGAGGTGGTGTTCCAGGAAGAGGTGATGACGCTACCGAAGAAGACGGCGTAGAATCAGAAGACCTCGGGGTAGAGAGTTCTGGTGTCGATTCTTCCTCCGGATCGTCGACCTCGATGGCGTCTGTATCTGGTCGTAGTTGTGTTGCAGGAGGGGGAAGTCGGTGGGTACTGCGCGTTCGCTTGGCTAGGGAATCCGACATGGACGACGAACCCGATGATTCGTCAAACGTGCGTTTAGGGGACCGGTGAACTCGGAGGACGGGAGACAGTGAGGGTTCTACAATTACTGGATGTGTTGCGACAGGTGTGGGTGGTAGTACATCAACATCAATTTGGGGGAATGATTCCGCAGAGGACAGGGGCGACGGCGAGCGTGACAACGGAAGAGGGATTTGTGTGGGCGTAACAACCAAAATTTCCTCTTCAATCTTCACCTTGGTGCTCACAAATTGGCCGTTTTTGGAGCGTTTCAAAGTAATCTTCGACTCCGGCTTTGCTTTGGCCCGTAATGAAGGTGGCTTCCTTTTCACAGGGGAAGGTACAACAGCCGCCGAATCTGCTGGGAGTTCAGAAACGTTGGGAAAGCCCGTATGCGGACCCCTCAAATTGCGAATTGATGAAAAATGCTCCCAGTCATGGTATCTGCAGACATCAAATTGTCAGGCATTCACAGCTCATACAGCGTTATCCCAAAAGGATAACTTACGCTACATAAACAGTATCGCTTTCTTCCTCTTGTTGCGATATCTCCTCCCGTTGTTGTTGCTGCTTTCGAACACGGCGTTTCTCACGTGCGTCCATAAGTTGTCCATCGGATGGTGCGGCCAGACTAGCGGACTGATCGGCGATAGCATCTCCCCCTGCATTCCACTCGATGACGTACACAAGCCCAGGCTGCACGACCTTGACGTTCCGGCGAGTAAAGTGAGCAAATGCAGATAGCTCAAGGTGACCGCCATAAGTGCCTGCAACGTGTTATCATATTGCCAAGAAAAGAAGGAGGAAAAAAGAGGTCGAGTCATCGTGAAAGGGTAATTACAGCCACCACACACCTTGTTCCCTCATGCACCGCAAATGGGCTGTCAGGCCACGTTCATCTTCACAGAACGGCTCGTAGCGTAGCGAGTGGGCTTCAATCCAGTCGCATATATCCTTGCGCAGTTGAAAATGGTATGAAGGGGTGCCGTATAATTGATCGCTCAAGGCGCGGAACAGACAATTGCCGTCCCCCAGAGTGTGTGCCGGGTATAGGCCCAACGAGCGCAGCTGGTCTGTCAGCAGCTGGGTGTTCTGCTCCGGATCGGTGAGGGGCTAAGATTATAAACAGAACAGTGATGATCGGATTAAAGCAATGAGTTGGTAAGTATGATGAGCATGAGTGGAACGTGGGGACTGACCCTGCCTTTGGACCTCGTCGTGCGTGTCCTCACTGCTCGATGAGAAGTTAATTATCTGAGGGACACAACGAATATTCGCAGCATTTTGCGATGCGAAACGCACTTTGTGAAGGTGCTTTGCTATGTTTCTGATGCTTTTTGGATGAAACCATTATAAAAGTAACAAAAATTTCCAGTGTTTTGCTCTTCTGTGCTAGGTGGGGGATCGCGTTGGTTGTTAATAAACCCTGGTTCCCACATTCTGGGGTCCTGTCGCACGGGACCCCAGAAAAACTGTGGCACCCCTCGCATTTCGCTTGCTGCTGCCTCGTTTTCCCCATCCCTTCCACCACGCGCACAAACGCCTTCCTAAAAGTAGCAGTTCCACTCAGAAAAACAATGACTTATACTACAAGGTGGAAATTGCTAATTGTGTTCTTTTCCTAGCAATACAAATTCTATCGTAATTCCACTGTCACCCAAGAGTTGCTCGCGAGCCGACACCGCCTTGGGCGGGTGGCGACGGGAATGCCTTTTCGTTCTGACTGCGGTCTGATACGAAGCTGCTATATCTGGGAACGCCGTGGCATCAGTGCCGGATCCTGTACAGCAAATTAGGACAGCACTCACATCCTGCCTAGCCGACCTAATTCTTCTCGGGAGACAGAGGGCCGAGTAGTCTCGAGCACCTGCAAAAGGTCGTCTTGCGTAATTTCGTACTAGCGCCACCCACACATCAATTCTCATCCCCAGGCAACAAATATGCAAACAAAACCTTTTTAGGTGCATCACTTGGTTCCTTCTCGACATTGGCCTTGGCTTTAGAACTCATTACCTGTTGAAGCTATAGGTGCTGACGTCAGTATTCTGTTGAATGAAACATCAAACGCACGTACCCTTTTCTGCATCGCAGACTCTTCTGCTCTCGAAAGATTTTTCTGTTCAGTAGCTCCAAGTGTCACATATTGAACATTTTTCTCTTCCTCTTCTCCCGCCCGCTTGACCTGCGTTGTATCAATGGACGCATGTACAACTTGAAGATGAGCGTTGTACATCAGGGACTGTAGGTCGGCCCCTGAGTACCCCTCTGTTAATCGAGCAATTTCTTCTAAATCGACAGATGGTCCCAAGGTTACCTTGCGGCTAACCGCTTGAAGAATCTGTTGAAATTAGTACATAAAAATGTGAAATAGTGGGAGTTCCTACATCATTTCGGTCTTCCGCGTCAGGCATGTCGCACAGAACAGATTTGTCTAGGCGACCAGGGCGAAGAAGGGCGGCATCAATGAGATCAGGTCGGCTAGCTTGAGAAATAAGATGGTGGCGACGTCATTATGGAGGAAATACCAACCTTGTGGCTGCGAGAACATAAACTCCAGTTAAGCCCTCGGCGCCGTCCATCTCAGTCAGGAGCTGGTTCACCACACGATCAGTAACACCTGTACTGTCGTGCCCTCTATAGATTACGAATATATAAGAAAGCTGGACCACAAGCTGAAGCCTGACGGACCTCTTTGGAGCGATAGAGTCGAACTCATCAAAGAACAGAACGCATGGTTTCGCGGAGGATGCCCGGTCAAAAATATCCCTCACCTAAGACGTGTTTGTTAATGAGAGAAAAGAAAAAGATTCCACCTGCTTAAGCATACCGATTTTTCACTCGCACCAATATACTTGTTCAATAGCTCGGGCCCTTTGATACTAATAAAATTCAGCCCACATTCCTTGGCCACAGCAGAAGCAAGAAGTGTCTTTCCACACCCAGGGTATCCATACAATAACAATCTGTTCAAACATAGGTAACCGGGTGTGAATATCTGTTTTCCCAGCGTACCCTGAACGTAAGCGTAAAGGTGATTGCTTGAATAACGGAGCATATTTTGTGGGCCATTCTAGGGTTTCCCGTAAAATACGTTTGGCGTGTTTTAACCCTAGAATGATAAAAGTCGGTTATCAAAGACCATTAATGCTAAAGCAAAGCAACTTCACCTCCTATGTCGGCCCATTCTACGTTTGATTTCTGAAGTGGGACGTCACGTAAAGATTGTGGGACAAAGTCTACTTGCGCATTTGAGAAATCTGCAGAGGATAATGCAACCTGGTATAATCGTTAGATTTGTAGCGCATCCATCGATATCGTCATACTTGGGTTGCTCTTGCTCCGTGTTTAATATATGCACGGCTGGCACCTTGCTGCACCGCACGGGTAACTAAATCTCGTAGATCAACAGGGGAATAACCTTCAGTGTGTGTCGAAACCATGGCAAAATTTGGGGGATCTTCGGGGTCTACAATAATATTGGGTGCCTTCGCACGCAGTCGCTCTAGTAAGTTTGCTAATATCTAGCGAGAATTTTAGCATATCAACTGACACTTGGCTGACGACATCTACTGACCTCCTTGCGCGCATCCCTATTGGGAGACTGGATTTGGTATACTTCTTCGAAAATATGTAGTGTGTGAACTAGAGCGTGAAGACTCGTTTGCGATTCAGCAGTGCCAATCATGACTGTCCCACGAAAGTTTGAAGGCATCATTCGTTCTCCGGAAGAGTATTGAGCAATGAAGAGCTCCGTGATGTGGCGAGATCGGAATGAATCAGCATGCTGCTCGCCCGTATTCCGCACTTCATTTAAAACACATAATTTCGAAGGCAGAAAACACTCACCTCGACCTCTGCAGCCAAGACCTTGTCGAGATTATCAAAAATGAGTACAGTCGGATGGTGCCACGACGCAATCTCGTACAGATACCGGAAGAGAGCCTTCAAGGTTGCTACCGGTTTTTCGATGTAAAGACCGAAATCGACGTAGTGAATGTCTTGAACTAGTTAACAGGAAAAATTCCAGAGGATAATTAGGACCATACATGCATACGTGCGCGTGTCATTCTCAAGCCGTTTCGCAATAGCCTGGGCTACAGACGTCTTTCCGACGCCTTTTCTACCAGTCAAGAGAATTGCAGATACTGGATACGACGCTTCGTTGAAAAACACAACAACTTGGATTATGAGTGGGTACATACTCCCAGGCACCACTTTGGTAAGGGAATGAAGAGCAAAACTAGCAACAAGGTGCTTAGTGCCATCCTCAAGGATATTTTGTACGCCAGAGAGTACAGTTTCCTGCAAGGATAAATTTCTTTTACTTGATTGACATATATTCTAATGTGACTTTATCTGATACACTCACTGTGGTTTTTCTT
Organism: Austroboletus niveus; assembly: GCA_038090255.1. NCBI lineage: Eukaryota > Fungi > Basidiomycota > Agaricomycetes > Boletales > Boletaceae > Austroboletus > Austroboletus niveus. Next base: position 22,451 of record JBBPMJ010000398.1, read on the forward strand.
CGCCTGGATTTTGAACAGAGGTATCAGAGAAGAGGTCTGAAGAGGTCTTTCGCTCTCCTGTTGGAGTAACGCTTCGTCGCCATAATCAATACAATTGCTTGATGGATTAAAAGCCACACATACTGAATCCAATGCCAATCATTAACACCTTCCAACCCATACGGAAAGTAAACGTGACTTTCTAGAATTTTATGAGACCATCCGATCAAAAGGAAATTTGCCGTGGATACATCTAATGATGTTTTTCCCGCGGACGAAGCTTCGCCTTCCCCTCCAGGATGAAGAACTTGAGTAGCGGGCTCTCGTTCTCCTGCATTCGTTTTGGCCTCGCGAGGCGGCTCCAGCGGGTTTTGCGGAGGCTCCAGCAATCGATATGAAAACTTGAGGAAAACGCCCTCCATATCTTCTTTCATCGGATACTGAGTTTTAACGAGGTTGGAAAAGATATACGGATGGATATATGCCAAGGTTTCCGGTCTATTGTAAGAAGCTGACGGGGGACAAAATCTGTCGATCAGACGGGTTGGCAGAACTCGCAATACTGTTGCTGGCAGCGATGATTTCGAATCTTTTTTGGCTGCAGCATCTTGAGGAGTGCTGGAAACAACACCTCCGGCAGCATTTTTGTGGGTCTTCGGCGCGACGCTGACTTCGGTATCAGTTGTCAGGAGAGCCGCATTTCCCTTGGCCGACGGAGCCAAAGAGACTGGAGAGGTCGATCAAGTGAAAAGATGGACAAGGGCAGTAAAACGTACCAACAAGGAGACGAACTCGTGAGTGCCCTAATACCCATACATCGATTTCTTGACCGACTTTTGCAACCCGAACCTGGGATAACAAAGTGGACTCAACATGAGAGGCATGGATTTCCTAAACGAAGAATGAAAAGCGTGCCAGTGAAGTAAAGGAACAGACCCACGATGACATCCCAGTCATCAGCGGTGAGAGGCTCTGTCCCCACTGACGAGGCAAAAGGTAGATCATGCAAGAGTCCGATCTCGACCTGAAAGGGACGAGATGAAACGGGCCCCTATTCTTGAGAAGTAGCGGACATACGATGTCGCCCTCTGCGAATCCAAGCCCCTGCGCATACTGGGGATCGATCTCGAGCGTCTCGAGCGTGATTTCGCGCGCGTCAGCATTAAAGTTGGCAAGGGAAGAGGACGATGCCATGCCAGTCCATCCTACATATGCCTCGACCTTGGATGCTTGTGAGTCGCGTCTCAGATGTATGGCAAGCGCTTGCGGTCGCTGTCGGGTGTCAGAAAGGCGTCCATTCGAGCACCGGCGCGACACGGGCACGCACTATGGATCGCTCGAGTAGTGGTCCATAAATCGAGATGGGTAGATTGACTAGGGATGATTTCAAGGAGACAAAGTGTATTCGAGCTCGTCGTGGCATGTTATCAAGAAAGAAGACATCACGTGGGGACTCTGACCGCTATCAGGAACATCGCCTCTGAACTATGACCAGATCTCTCTCACGGGCCAGCACCAGCACACTGCAGAGCGACTATAAGTAAACAGCTATCTAGGAACGGCTCCCGTCATGGTCATCCTTGACGAGAAGTGCATGATTCCGCCTCCGCCCTACGCTGCAGTTAGTTCCGTCGCCCCTCCGCCATTTCCTGGCAGCCGCTCTCGCCAGGATCTGTCCACATTGCCCTCCCATCTCGTCCTCAAGATCGTGTACTTGACATTTCCCCAGACATCAGGGTTAAATGAGAGCCGCCCTGTGCGCCAGCGCAAGGCGCTCTACTGGCTATCTCAACAACTTCGTTTAGTCAATAGGTCATTTTACATTGGTGGGTCATCGCCTTGCTTATCGGTGGTGATATTTACGAGGATTTCACATCCCGCAGCTTGCATGCACGTTCTACGCTCTACTTATTTGCCCGCCTACACATCTCTTATCCGTCCACCATACTCGTCCGACCCGTTTCCTTTCTCTTCTTCGGCTTCGTCTCCTAGTACCGGCCCCGTGGATACAATGCAGCGCGAGACACAGGTTCTCGATTTCTTCATCGCACTCAAAGTCCGCGAGGATGTGATGATGGATGACACGGAACTTCACCTTGAGCGTGAAGAATCATTCAAGGATCTCTTTGATCTCATGCAACCACGAAGCCGTCTAGAGGACCTCGTGCGCTATTACGGTGTCCGTGAGGGCGTGGTGTACACAAACTCGCCCAGCGCCTCCTCTCAAATCGCATTTACCAGTTCCCAGTCTCGCAGCAGTGTTAGCTCAGGCACTCCATCCAGCCACCGCAAGGGCTCCATCGGACCTGCCCCTCTCTCATTCTCCATGCTTTCCATATCATTTTCGCCCAGGAAGGTAGGCCTTGTGTTAACTGCCACAGGCAGAAAGCGGACGATATTAGAGGTGGCAAGGGCAAGGGACGAAAAGCTGGAGTTCACCGCCAAGACACTTGCCAAACAACTCAAGGTCTGGGTGAACGACGTATAAAGTCGAATGAAACATGGATGTAAGTTTGAATATAGCCTAGAGAGGACCATTGCCTTTTTGTATTCTCATGCACTACCTTTTTAAAATAGTACATCTGATGGTCCGAAAGACCGCATAACGTCCAAGAAGTATATAAATAGTGCTCCTACCGAGTCACCATCTCACCACTAATAAGTACATGGAGGAGTCAGACAACGAGTAATGCAAAACACAAACATTTCAGCGGAAAAACAGAATGTCTCTAGTAAACCATTCGCTCAACCAAGCGCAACCCAATCACACACCCCCATATACTGGCTGATGTACCACGGCATCCTGATGACCGTCTCCTTGTGCAACTCGTTGATCGTGCATCTCTCACTGCACAGAACGAACCTTCCCAACCCCGAATCTCTTCCTGTATATAGGCACACCGTCGGCGGACGCGACGCGCGGAAATAATAGATCGTGGCCGACACGGTGTCAACAAGCGAGTACAGGTCATTGGCCTCGCTCGAATCGGAAGACTTGAGGTCGTCATATTGTGTCGGATCTCCATGCCTGAACTCGCCTTTTGCCGTCTTGGCCAGAGGTGTACCAGAGGGGCTGTAAAGCGTTCTTGGTAACGCACCCATCGCGCCTCCATACAAGAAAACGTCTGCTTCCTCGGCAGAGATCAACCCCTTTATGCCGATGAGCCATGGTTGGGCATCTACTATGCGTCCAGATACCGAATATGCCCTCATACGAGGTGCAAGCAGTACCAGGACAAGTCCAATGACGAGGAGAACCACTCCTACAGGGATTCTCGTCGTTACATAAATCCCGGCGCCAAGGATATACCAGGAAAGGTTTGAGGCGAGATCGGTAAAGTGGCGCCTGAATGAGGGCCGAGTAGTGAATGCGATCGAAGGGAAGTCTTTCCACCGAATCGCAGCAGCGCGACATCCTCCAAGGACGATCGCGTCGTTTTTGGTCATTCCGACCACCTGAATCTCCGGTTCAATGTCCCAAAGGTTTGCTCCCCATTGGTCATCCTCCGCATACCAGCCAGTAGAGTCGGCAATTTTGGCAGGGAGAAGAGAAACCATGCGCTCTACGATACGATCATTGTCGTTGGCCATCGAAAGCCTTGCAAGTGCTTGCAACTCTGTTTCCTGAAAGTCGGGATAGATCCGATGTTCGAAGAAGCCCATCAGTGCATAGACCCTCTCCGCCTTGAAACCGTCATGTTGTTCCAGGGCCCCGCTCGTGCGCCGCCAAAGAGCCGACTTGAGCAACGAGAGTCTTTCCAACCTCTCCAACGGATCCCTCAGGCCGTACGCATTGACGATGGTAGATTCTTCGGCAAATTCTGCATAAGCACGGTTTGCGAGCTGATGTAGGGTGATCGATGTGACAGCATCATCTCTAAATTTGAACCGCAGCTCCTTGCTCAAAAGGTCCAGAGGCGTTCTCCGTACTTCAACCATGATTCCTCTTCGGTGACTCCAGCGGGAGGGGAAAGCATGATGAGTGTGAACTGGGCACCGCGATAGACATCCGCCATACGATACATGTCCTCGTTGACTTCCTCCCGCGAAATTCCCTCTGTGTTTATCAACTTCAGATCGATCCAATACGTGGTCTCGTTGAGAGACATCATTGTGGCTTCGATCTTCCTGATGAATTCCTCCTCTGCAGCGAGCCGGGCGGATTCTTCCATGGGTGTAGGAAAGATGTCTAGGCGCCGGTAAGATATGGCGACGTATCTTTGCTGTTTGATGATGTTGGGGTCATCACAAATATCCCAAGAACGCGTCGCAGGATTGTAAATGATGAGTTGACGGGGATGAGTCAGATGTGTGACACTGCGGATGGACGCCACTTCTACGTTGTCTTTTCGTAGAGAATACTCGCGGGGGGAGCGAGCTACCCAGAGTTGGCCATGGTATCTCGACAAGTAAGGTTTATAGATCCCCGTGTAAATCGCCGGATCAGCAAGAGTAAAAGTAAAAGGGATTAACAGCCGGACGGTAAACAGAACCCATTTATAGAGCCAAACGAGGGTCTTCTCTGGGTGGGGGAGAGGACGGTTGGTAGCCAGCCACACGGCGAGTTTCCTCATTTGGGGAACGTTTTCTCCGACCGCGACTTCCCTTCGATCAGCGTTTTGGGAACTTGGACTAACTGCTTGAACGACGAGCGGTTTGCACTTGCCAGTGGTAGGGCTGATATATCGCTCCCCTGGCCCGTGAACCATTAACCGGCATTGCCTATCGAAGCAGTGAAGCTTCTGACTACTTCCAGATCTGGGCAGAATATCACGGAGATTCCGCATTGGAAGTAGACGTAGAGCTGCAAAGATGGTATTAAGCAAGCCGCCCTTGCCAGTAATTAGAAGCGGATAGTCTTACCTGTGCCAGGTGGGGCAAGAAACCTGTAGACCACCAAGTTCGTGGGTGGTTTTTATACCACCAGCAACTAGGATTTCCATAAAAAGGAAAGTTAGAAAGGTCACTGAAGCTCCACAACAAGGTGGTCGACACTGTAGGCTTAACGGCAACTTCGATCTTCTTCCACAGGTTCCTCGTCATCACTGATCACATCTTCCGCGTTCTAATTCCGTTCCAGCTACCCAAAATGCACGTCAACAGCAACAAGACTGCTGAGCTAAATCCATCAGAAAAAATACTTTTGGCCCGGTAGCAACTGGCAAATTCCGAGTCTGTAGTCACCATTGCACACACAACGGGGTTTGCAATATCTAGTAGGACAGAGCGAAATACTGATCTAGGTGTGGATCGCGAACATAAGATATATCTTACAGTTTGCGCAGGACGGAAATTAAAGTTCGTTTGAAGGATTGTATGTGTGTGAAATCTTATGCATATGACTCGGGGCAGGAGCGGACAATATTTTTAGCTCTGGAACCTCAACCTGTAGGCATTCACACGATGATCGTCATCACAGATTCCGCCCCTCGACAATTCGGAAATTGCATTAAGAATGTGAAAGTCGCGTTACGAATGGTGGCGTTAGCTAAGCTCACACTGGGAGTATGAGTATGAGGATGGCGTTAGGATCAGAAGGAAACGCATTAAATTAAAATCATTATCTTAGTCGCGTTACGAACGGTGGGGCTCACACTGGGAGTATGAGTATGAGGGTGACGTTAACCTTTTGTCGCCAAGACATGTACAGTGGCTGACTGTGCGAATATCACATTATTCCTGTGCAAGATGTGCTGTACAAGTTACGTGAATGACGCGCTAGAAACGAAGATGGCAGTGTGCTCCGGGAGTAGTAAGCGTTGCGTTGTCAACCCTTACCATGTCCCCAATGCCTAGCTTGGGAGTGAATCATCGAATGGTGTCCCATCATTACCAGATCCCCTTCACTGCGTTTTACGCTTGAAGACGTCCAATGTATCTACGAGGTCATTGCCCATGCCTGGTCAGAGGCCACCAAAGACACTTACGGGTCGGGCCTCCTCGCCAGAAGACCAATGTGCCCCCGCCAGCTCGTCTTCCATGGCAGGCCTCTACTCCAACAACGCCGTCATTAACTACCTGTGTGGAGTGCGGGCTTGGCTCATATGTAGCATACGGTTTCGCTTGGACGTTGAACGAGCAGGAAAGCTCAGCCTTGCTCAGGGCGGCAAAGACCCTCTCCTCACCCTCCTCCAAACACCCCCTCCGAGAGTCTTACATGGCCACCCCCGCATCCGTACCCAACTAGACCTCCACAACCCGCTTCATGCCACCGTCTTCGCATGCCTCACCACCACGTTTTACACCACTGCGCGCAGGAGAGTTCACCATCAGCTGCATCAGTGATTTCAATCCCCAGACCCATATCGTCAGGGATAATGTCAGTGTACAGTCAGACCGCCAAGGTCACCTGCTTCCGCCTGCCCCGCACCAAAATGGTAATGCATAGTGAAGAAGTGCATTCGGTAAAACAAGACGGGCCCACTTCGGACCCAGCCAACGACCCCAACCATGTCCGAATCAATGATCCAAGTCCTCGTGACCACCTATTTGCCTATAAGGTCTTGAATGGGGATTCTCGCTGCTTGTCACGTCCGCACCTTAGATTCTGCCGCTTAGAGGGCCGGGCTCCCTAACCTCAAAGGAAATGGCATCCGCATTGGCTCTACTCTCGAATACTCACTATGTAACATCTTTTACGACGTCGTCAAAGGCAAGAGTTGCTGGGCTAGCGACGCATTCCTGTTTTACCTCCGTCGACAGTGGACACATGCAGATCCTGACCCCTACATCCAAGCCACCCCTGCTCTACACCGAGACTTCCTCCATTACACCATTCCCCCTGTGCGTGGATGACCACAGGTAGGCACCCCGACTCCTAAGAGTCCTAACACATGGCCTAGCAGCGTTCGCTGTTGAGTCTCCTGCCCGTTGGGGATCGCAGCTTACGCCCAGCCCGCAGGATCGCCCTCGTCCAAAGCTGGCGAGTGCTGCACGCTTCCACCCGCCATCATCTCCGGCTTCCCTCCCTTCGTAATCACGCCGGTAGCACACCTCACCTAGCCAGTAGCGTGAATATGGTCATCCAATATCAACTGATTCAAGCACTTGACTTCCATTTCGGTCACCGCGTTCATGAGAGTATATCCGATGTACAGTACAACACCACCGTGTAAACAGACCCTACGATGCCTTTCTCCCAAGGATCCTAATGATATTTTCGTACACCGTAAACACGATCCCACCGCTCATCTGCATCGCAAAAGTTCAAGTCAATTCACACGTCCCCCACGGCCCGTAAAAGACGACTCACCACCAACCGTGCCAATCTCGGCGTCGTCCCCGTCCAGAACCGCAATAAACCTTCCTCGGTCAAGATCCGATACCCACAATGGAACGCATTCTTGTACTCGCGCGCCGCATCGAGAGACTGCATACGCG
>JBBPMJ010000399.1:0-29786 GCA_038090255.1 Austroboletus niveus
TTTATCTCAGCTCTTTCTACGATTCCCGACAGGATACTCAAGAAAGCCCTCAAATCCAAGTATGCGAACGGTGAATGCGTCGCACCGCGTCTCTCGCTCACGCTAGCAGAAATTGAATCTGCCGAGAGACAGAGATATTCTGTTCGCTGTCAAGAACGAACGTGAGGCAGAACTCGCCATCAGCAATGCGTAATTGGACATGCTTCAACAAGCGGTGGATGCACGTGGTTTAGATGATGTCGAAGACGATGGAGGATGCCACCGTGCCGTCTATGCTGACGAGCTTATCACTCTCATAGCCAATAGACAAATCGCTCAAATGCATGAGGCCGTGACTTCACGCCCAGGTTATGAGGGTACATTCGGCACCGGGGAACCGTCTAGTCTAGGAGGCGAAAAGAGTGACGAGGATGCGTTTAGTGAGATTGTGTACCCCGATATCCCATCCAGCCAAAGGAATTTCGAGTCAAAGATGTAGAATATATTGTGCCAGTCGAACGCAGTATGCTAGAAGTCGTTATCTAATCATCCAGACGACGCAAGTCACACGAGCGCAGCAAATCAAAATATATCACCCTGTGGTACCAATCGCTACTAATCTAGACCAACACATCCACCCCGCAATTGTCCTTGCAGGGGGACTCTTAAGGCGATAACGCAGACCTCTTGAGTGGTATCAAGAGGTTCCTTCGACGGTGCATTGTTTCTGTGCGTGCGAAATTCAAGGACCATTGCACGGATAATTGTATTCTAGAAAACTTAAACTTACTAAACGAGAAAGCTTGGAAGCACTCCACCCCCACACAAAAACAGGAAACAAACGTGCAAGAGGACGAGTACCGTAAGCAGGATCAATCCGATGCTATTCCGAAGTGAAAGAAAATCCTTGAATGGGGTATCACATCGTCGACGTCGTCTTCTCGACGTCAACACGGATGCCCGACATAACCCTGCCTTCTTCGCCGTCGCTCGCGCTGCCACGACCTGAAGGGGATCCCATATCAATCGAATTGTAGGCTGGGGCGGGGCTCATATGTTCACATGAACCAAGAGTTCGAGAACTGTCTCCAGCAAACCCCATGCCGGATTCGAAATGCATTTCATCCAGTTCGACGTCAGCCACCTCGAGATCTGGTTGAATGCTCCCAATCGTGCTTAATACGACATTGGAAGCGATCGTGGACCCAGGTCCGCGGTGACGTATTCCAAGCCCGCGCTTCACGTGGGGTGCACCATTTGACGAAGTGGTCAGACCAGATTTAGTCGCAAACGCGCCAACGCCGGTTCCTTCTGAATGGGAGACTGTCTCTGCTCCTCGCTCCCTCAGATCCAGAATCTGTAACGTAATCAACTCAGTTTTATCATCTTAATTTCATCCAACTCACGAGACGACAGGCAAGTAGTGGTGCCATCATGACGCTAAGGGGGATATTCAGCGCAGAAATAACCTGACGAGGTCTGGATATCCATGCAGGTGAGTATAACAAAAACACGATTGGGTCTTACTGCAGGTAGAAGATTCCATTAATCTGTCGATATATGTGAGCTACCTGTATCATAACACTACTACTCAACTTACTAAGTTTGCAATGGAGATCAGGATGTAGTAAAAGACACCTGTGGGTATGATCTTACGTTACAGAATCCACCAAAATAAGCGCCATGCGACACTTACCCTCGCGAAGGAACGTCTGAATGAGCTTGCTGTTTGCCCCTCCATTTCTGATACGAATGTGGAAAGCCTTCCAAACTGTCATGGCCGTGACGAGGGTATCGAACAAGAGAGGTGCGATCTTGTCTGATGTATAAGAATGTGACACGAGGACTCTGAAAAAGACGCACGAAAAATCCTGTGAAAAGTATGTTAAATAATTCAGACAACATGACTCGCTCCTTACCGAGTAGGTGTGCCGAGTGCGGTTTCGATGCCGGAAAACAGGGGCCCTATGGCAAGTTTATGGTGGACTGTATTAATACAGTCATTCGTAACTCACGTATGGGGGAGTCACAAACGCTAGAACTATTTCAAAGGTGAATAACCAAGACGTAGACATGGAAATATTACTGACGTATCATTTGTGACGCATCCACATATAGCTGGTATGCAACGACACCAGCTAGGGCACAGACGAGTGCCAGAAGAAGGTACACATTGCGATTGAAGAAAGCATATGTACGAATAAGGAGAACGGCTAAAGCAATGTTTCGGATCAGGAAATGAATCGCAGGGGAAATGAAGACTGACACTCTGATCCAACTTGATTCCACATTGCCAACGCGACGGGGATCTGCAAGCATAGGTATAAATCAAGCATGAGGGCGACGGTAACCACTTACCTTGTAAATTTTTTCACAGACCTCTTGGGTGTGATTTGTGACGAAAGCATAAAGAAGATATGGGACGACTGCGATGACCCAGTAGCTTATTGAAGACGATGTGAAATCGCTAACAATGGTGGTGGCGCAAAATTCACGCACCGACAAAAGAGGTATGCGACCTTGACTGGCGTCCAGGTGGTTTTCCAAATCTGAAAGCACGGTAAGTGGGTTTTATTTACAACCGGAGGGGCGGGGCGCACAAAACGCCACTCTCTTGGAAGACTGATGATCCAGTCCCATACGACGACGGCGTCTGTCACCCGTGGATGTGAGCGTTGATCGACGCGCATATATGCGGGAATAAACGACTCACACATGCCTAGAGTGGGAACAAAGGGGGTAAGGTGTGGCTGAGACTGGAGGGGAGGTCGACTCACAGCAAAAATAAACCTGGGTTCTAGCAAAAGAGTGAGGGGAGCACGGAAGGATATGTAGAAAAATACTTGCACGTAGATGAAATGCTGAGCGGTTTCGATCGTGTCTCCCATGGTTGGAGGAGGGGATGTGGATTGGGGAATGGGGAGGGGGGGATGGGGAAAGGAAAGAAATAAGGAGGGACAGGAAGCTTCACGGCGGCTTCTCGAGAAGCGAATGGCTGTCGTTGGAAAGTCCGGAGCAGCCACAACGAGTCCCCCGATCTGGTCTTACGAGCGGCGAATCAGTCCATCCCAACTGGTCATTGTACTTCCCCCATCAACACCGTCGCCGTCCAGCCCACAAGGGAACCTGCGCATACAGATTCCCCACTTGACCAGCCCCACCATCAGGCGTTGCTTGCACGCTCCATCCCACCGAGAACGTCCATCGATCCCTCCCCGTGTGCTCCGCGATGAGGGCACACATGGTCACGTGATCTTCTCGTTTCCGATGATGATCCCCGGTGGAATTTGACACGCTGACAGTCGACTTCCCCCATGGCTTCTGGTATACAGACTCTCCGGCTCAGACGTCCAGAGCCTCCAAAGGCTCCTCCTCCTTCTACTCGACACAAGGGCATCCTGCAGGATCAGCTTCGCAGGTATTCTCCATCGCTCGCCTCGAGGCTCACCCTCTGACCACGCCACTTAGGGCCGCTCGGAAACCATGGGTTCCCGACTTTCAGACCGCAGTGCGCATCTTGCTCCTTGTTCGTGTAGCAGGTGCTATGTACACCAATATACAAGACTGCGACGAAGGTTAGCTTTTGCTCACACATCCTAAGCGCTCGCTCAGCTTCGCAGTGTTCAACTTTTGGGAGCCTCTACACTTTCTACAATACGGTCATGGATTCCAAACTTGGGAAGCAACTCCTGCTTTCGCAATACGAAGTTGGGCCTATATCTTGTTACACCTTCCTGCTTCTCGATTGGCTACCGTATTTGCGCTTGGAAAAGTAAGGTCAGCTGGCTTCAAGTCCGGCCCGGAGCTGACGACACGTTCACAGAGACCATCTTTCTTTGGTGTTCGGATATTTCTTGCCGTTCTGTCCACACTCTGTGAAGCCAAACTCTTCCGCACTGTCAGTGAAAAAATCAACGACCGTTGTGGTCGTTACCTGTTCTTCATCATGCTGTTCAACGCAGGCATGTGGAACGCTGCAAGCGGTAATTTACATTCCCACCACTTTGTCTAGTCTCTTAATAGCGTTGCAGCCTTTTTGCCGTCTTCTTTTGCCATGTGTGCCACAACGCTTGCCATGGCCTTCGCGTCGGAGCCTTCTACCGCCAAGAATACGAGAAGAACGCTCTACTCCACTATCCTGTTTGCTACTGGAGCTATTGTGGGCTGGCCATTTGCGCTCGCGCTTTCATTACCATTCGTGTTTGAAGAAGTCTTTGTGTTGAGCGGTGACAAAGTCGATCAAGCCTCACGTGTCAAATGGATATTTGCGCGTTGGCAGCGTCTCGTTGTGGCTGGCATTGTGGCTAGTTTCATTTTTGTAACTTTTTTCGTTCCCACTCACGTGGAATTTGTAATTGACGTTTTGACATCAGGTCCCGGTGATCTGCATCGATAGCGTTGCGTATGGGAAGTGGACCATCGTCCCATGGAACATTGTTCAGTACAACATCTTTGGTGGCTCGGAACGAGGCCCCAACTTATACGGGACGTCTCCCTGGTACTTTTACATCCTTAACCTCCTCCTCAACTTCAATATCCTATTGGTGCTTGCGTTCGCATCGCTACCTGCGCTTGCTATCACATATCAGGTCGACCGCAAGCGTCTCGGATTCACGACTCCGGGACCAAATGAAAGCTCGCCGTTTACGATCCTTGCGTTACGGCTGGTCCCTTTGTATTTATGGACTTCAATACTGACAGTACAATCGCATAAAGAAGAGCGATTTATGTTTCCTGCGTATCCACTCATATGTTTCAATGCGGCTGTTACTATCTATCTACTACGCGGATGGCTAGAAGTCGCATATATCCGTGTGACAAAGTCCCCATACAAAGTGAGACGGCTTCGTTGTCGGCTGGTTTAATGTCGCTTATTTCTATGGCAGGCTTCAAAGTCGATGATATTCAGCACAACCACACTTTCTATCATCTTCGTTTCTGGGTTGCTGTCCGTCTCTCGCATCCTCGCCTTATGGCATTACTATCATGCACCACTAGAGGTCTTTAACTATCTGGAGTCTTTTGAACTGCCTCGTCTCCTCAATGACACCGGTTTCCTGCCACCGTTACCGATCGGCGTGGAAGAAAGCGAACGACCAAGTATCGACTTTGCGGTTTTGGAACAATTTAATCTCAAGTTGTGTCTCGGAAAGGAATGGCATCGCTTCCCAGGTCACTATTTGGTGCCCAATCCCGTATCTGTCGACTTTGTAAAAAGTGACTTTGAAGGATCGCTTCCTGCTCATTTCGGGTCGGCAAATGTAGGGACGGAGCTGTGGTGGGACAGGAAAGGCTCTAGGAACACTCCAATTGGTTTGAATGACCTAAACAAAGAGGTTCCCGAGTACTATGTGTGCCATTCATTTCTCGTTTCTGTGCATTGTTTTGATCATATCCATATCTGTAGGTTCCTGTGGAAACATGTGACTACCTTATAGATCTCGACTTCCCGCGGCATCCATCATCTTCCAAGCATGAGCCTCGATATGCCGTCGATGAACAGACGTGGGAGCGTGTCACATGTCGGCCTTTCCTTGACGCGTCCCGTTCATCAATGGTAGCCAGGTCATTATGGGTTCCTGGGCGTTGGTGGCAGAGCAAAAATGAGTTTGGCGACTATTGTTTGCTCAAAAACAGAGAAAGACTGGGCACAAAGGAGCGTGACTTCATCACCCGTAAGGGTTACTAGTACGCCGATGCACAATATTAATTATCTAGACGTTGTAGAGGCTGACACGCTGACTGTCAAATAGTTTGGAATACTAGATGACATGTGCGCTAGCAAAGAAGTAAACAAACAGTCGCCATGATCTTCTGCTCAACCCACACACGACTGACACGCACCTCTTCTGACTTGCGCATACTGTCTGGCATCTTATCTCCTCCTTCTCCCGTCTTGAAACCTGATGACTTGCTAATTTCCTTGACATCAGGAGAGATACCAATAATTCTGGATGCTGCAGTTCATGCTTGCGATTCCTCGCTCTTCGATTTTGTGGGAAGAACACCGGGATTAGGTGACGTTGCCGAAGAACTGAAGCTGGCGGATAAGTATGACGCCACAGGGAACACGAGGGTTCCTACTGGCGGGAGCAAAGTGCCACTCAAGGAACGGATGTGGGAGGAATCAGATGCTCTGTACGTCGCTGCGGGACTCTCGAACTCGAACGGTCGTTGTGTTGAATATCCAAGCAACGACTCCTCTCCCGGGGTCGCTTCCCCGAAACTGAAAGATGTTACACATGCCGCACCTTACAGTTTACATGATGACGAAGACGACAGATACTCGAACCTGTCCAGCAATTGTCTGTTGCCAACGTCCAGGAGACAGGGTAATTTTTTGGGGTTACGAGATTCGCAGGCTTCCCCGAGTACCATGGAGGTCAGCACCGCAACTGCGGAACCCAAAGAGGATCTCGATGGCGACTGCCTGGAAATGATTGCCACGCTCCACACGTACGCCACGTTGCCTACGCCAACTTTTGCGCCTCCTTCACAATCGGCGGATGTGATCTCACCTGTATCCTCACCCAATGGCCAACCACGCCACCGCCGGCCACTGGAAAGAGCTAGAGCCGTTCGATTTCCGGGCCGTCCAAGGTCTCCCCGATTACCAGTCAATGAAATAGCATATATTACCCACAACGCCAACAGACAAACGCCACATGCTCGATGGCAGTTGCTCGACTCTGCAACGCCAACGTCCACTTCTTCATGCCCAGCTGATAGCCATGTACCGGACGCGGCGTATCCAAAGCCCGTAGCACTGCCAGAGGAACTATCGTGGCTACAGAACATGATAATCGAGATGTGGATCGATCAGGAAGGATTTCGAGCCGTTCGGCCGTGTATGCAACTGATAGGATACTCGCCGCGGACGCGTTCATTACATCCCTACGAGCCTGCTGAGAACGCCGGGACTGACGTCACTGCAGGAGTTGCTGAGTTTATGCCGACGAAGCGGGAGATGTTCATATTTCACTATGCAGCGCTGGACAGTGCCCCGACCCTTCGAATGGTGTCTGTAGCAGGTGACGACTCGAGGGACTTCATTTCCAAACAGGCAACGCTCAGCGTCAAGGCCAATGGTGTGTACACTGTCCTAGGGACAGAAACGTTGATAACGTCGGTGCGGAACAACGACGCGCATGGGATTCGCCTTCAGAGCGCGCGACTGCGATGGAAGTTTGATTACCTCGTCACCGATCGCAAGGCGGACGCGACCGGAAAGACGCTCCCCGGGGAGAAGACCTTGACACCCTTGACGTTTTCTTGCTCGCCGTATCTGTTCCATCCATATCAAGGGAAGAAAGCCGGGCTGATGCATACCATGAAGAAGAATTTGATACCGAAACTGGGATCCCAGAAGCTGGAGCCGCCTACCTTAGACTGTGTGACGAGTCACGACGTCGTACCACAAGTCTCGCACCATTCTATCTCGACGGGAAGTGACACTGCGACTCACACTAGGTCCCGTTCCGACGTCTCTGCCAAAGGTGGACACTATTCGCTTACAAGGTCACCGCTGGACAATGGTATCAGAGGGGTCCAGGGTATGAGTCAGGCGCCGGGCCGCGGCCGTCGACGAAGGGCATCTTCTGCTGGGGAAAACGGGTTGGTCTACTTGAAAAACGATGTAATCAACACGTCGAAAGAGGGGGTGGATATGCCTGGCCGCTCTCTGTTTCGACTTTAGAAGCTCGATCGCCTACCTGTAGAAGTTAGTAAACTGCGCACTGGTCTATATAAGGCAACTCCTTTGGCAGTGTAGTTTCGTCCAACCACCAACATGTCGGTTACGCATGTAAACTCGGTTTCTCAGCTCAACGGCGTACTGTCCAAGTCGGACAAGTTGACAGTGAGTGAAAGCTTGTGTTTTCATCCTCGTCAACTCATTGATCACTTGACAGGTCATTGACTTCCACGCAACTTGGTGATTTCATCCCCATCTCCGAGACGATTGGCAGTTTTCTGACTGGTGCTGACAAGGTGTGGACCCTGTCATGCCATTGCGCCCACATTCGAGGCTCTGGCAAAGGAATATCCTAATGTGAACTTTGTCAAGTGTGATGTCGACGCTGCGAAGGACGTGGCATCCACGTACAGAGTCTCGGCAATGTGGGTAGTTCCAACCCCTATAAGCCTCTGTGGATCTGACCTGCAGTTTCTCAGGCCAACGTTCATTTTCTTGCAAGGTTCCCAACAGATCCACACGATTCGCGGTGCTGACAGGACGTACGTGTCGACACTTTGATTCCCCCTTGTGCTCTATATACCGGTTTTCAGGGGATTGCAAAATGCCGTGAAACGATTCGCGAGCTCTTCAACCTCTGACGCATTCTCTGGCCAAGGTCAAACGCTTGGAGGATCGCCAACCCCTGCCAATGGTCCCCCAACAAACGACCTCGTGGCTACTGTATCGTCCATTTGGACCAATATGGATCCTCCTCTCAAGGTCCTTCTTGGGTTAGCAGTAGCCTACGTATTTTTCTGGTTGATGTAGGAGCCAACAATCGTTGACGCCCTTTACTAATGGTTCGTGCTTATGATTTATCTATGATTACTTTCGCCTGTATGGTGCTTGTCATTTATACGTGTGAGATGTGTAGCGTAGACTCCAAAATGTTGTGTTTCACATTGTGTGATGCATACTTGCGAAAGGGCTGGACCGGTATTAATTGTTACAATCGTGCTTTCTACTGTGACGCCTTTCAACATTTGGAAGAAATCCAGTCTATTGAAAGTCTAGAATCATGAGCTCAAACCCACGGTAAAGTAATTGAGTGAACTGTGCGTACTTCCCCAGCCGAGCGCATGGAACGCTTGACGAGCTGCTTCTTCCTTTGCTACCTTTTGGTTCCGGCCCGTACCCGAGCCCTTAGCTTGTCCGTTTACTGGGAATAAAGTGAGGTATGGTGGAGAGGAAGCGAAACAGTCAGTTACCGAAACACTTGACGGCCCAGCGGGGTTGGTGTGCAGGGCCTTCTGCTTCAGTTTCCCAGTTGACGACGAGGCCACGCTGTGTGCACGTCTGGTTAAACAAGGCCAATGTGCTGATTTGTGGCATGGCACCCGTTGGCATGGGTGGCGTAGGTGGAGGGGCAGTGGGCGGAAGTGTGGGAGCGTTGGTTGAAGTATAAGGGGGTGGGGGTGGGGGCTGGGGAACGCCTCCTGGTGCCGCCAATGGTTCTGCTTCGGGATAGACGAGACGACTAACCCAGGTGAGGAGTACAGGTAGTCCTTTCTGTATGTACACTGCTCCTACGTAGGAGCTGAACAATAAACGTTCTTCCTGTTGAAAATGAAAGATCTTTATAAAATAATATACGAGCAAGAGAGCTTAAATACCCTCTCATCGTCGAGTCTTGACCGATCATCGAGGCCTCTGACCCTGGACTTTAAGTTGTAACAGGTAAGCCAGTGTCTGATGTGCTCGTCATCCATGCATTCGTTGTGCTTTTCCTATGCCAAAATGATGAGTGTGCAACGTTGTGTCCCGATCTTGCACGCACGCTGAGATCGGCTCCAGAGAGGATGGGCGTCTGCTGAAACAGGATGTACATAATGATCATACTGAGGACGGTGTTGCCGAGCTCAGCGAGACGCTCTGTGCAGTGTTCGGAGTTGTCTGGTGGTGATGAGGCGGGCTGGCGAGTGAAAACATCGAGGATGAGATCGCCCTCGATGGAAGGGAGCGGAGGGAGATTGTTCATGTCCAGGAGCAACTAAGCAAGTCGCGATCGACTCGATATAGACGGTATATTTTTAATGTGACATCACGTGCCACGCGTATCGCTCCTTGCTCATGACACTCATACCGGAGCGCTTTCTCGACGTCCCCTCACAGCGTCTGTACGTTCTCAGTCTCGGCGCTCTTCTCCAGGTATTTTTTTTTTCGTATGTTATTTCTCGCCACTCACCCCTTCCAGGCCGTCAAGGCGTTGGACATCCTCCAGTCCTTGTTCCAACCCGCCTCTCAGACATACGGCACAAAGTGGTTCTTCATCGACTTTGTATATGTCACACTTCTCTCCCATCTCCGCATACCGCGCCTCACTTACAGCAGGGCCATCGTCATAGTCCAAATACTCTCCCTATGGTTCCTCGATGGCGTGCTGTTCGGTGCCATAAGCCTGCACCTAGGCTCGACTGTCCCCGCGTCCGTCGCATATCAAGGAATACAAAGCGAGTCCTTTCTATTTCTTCAGAATGCTCGCTCACCTGTACTACAGAACGTCCCGACTTGCCCGCGACCCCGCAGCAATTTAGCGTCGCGGACGTGTTTTCCCCCTCCAATATCATCTCCTTTCTCTCAGGCTCTCCTCGCGGTGACCAACACCTACTTGGTCAACACACGGTCCGCATGTCTCCCATCAGCACCGCCCGCCTCAACCCAGACGCCCTCACATTTTGTCTGTCGCCCCCTTCACACTCAGTGCTTATTCCTATCCTAGTCAATAACACCAACCCGGCAAATGTTCGATACTCTTTCACGCCTTTGACCTATGTCGAGGGCCAGTCTGGCACTGGTCGCATAGAGTATGTCGAACTCAGTGCAAAAGACCTCAGAGCGATCAAACAAGCTCGCCTCGAAGGTCTTCAGTCTGTTCGCTCTCGTGTCCCTGACGACGACGAGTGTGATGACGATGAAGACGAAACACCGTCCTCTGATGCCCAGCTGCAAAAGACTCAGTCTCTGGCCCATATACGCGTGACCAAACCGGGCACTATTCGATTAGAGAGAATACTCGACAGCTCTGGCGTGGCCGCTCGACTTGCCCATCCTCTCGATGTCACGGTCGTCCCGTGTCCTACCGCATACTATACAGACGATTCCATCAGTCAACCAGCCCATGCCGTTCGCTGTCAAGGAGATACCACAGGTGTCGACCTCACCATTGACATCCGTGGGGTGCCACCTCTCAGCCTCCGCTGGTCCAAGTACGCCGATGGGAAGAAGGAAAGCTTCCTCGTCGAAGGCATCGAAGACAGTAACCCGGCATCCCGTTCGTCTGCAGATTCACGGAATATCGTGAGGACATCGTCAAAAGTACTTCAAATACTCAAGGTTCCTCTCTCGTTCCCTGTAGAGAATTTGGGGAGAGTCACATACGTCTTGGAATCTGTCATTGACGGCATGGGTAACATCGTCCAGCTCGATCAAGGTGTCGCCAGCGAAATTTTTCATCGTGAATCGCCGTTGAATACAAAGACGGCACGTTCGGTGAACATTCTTCGACGCCCTCGTATTTCTTTCCATAACTGTGGAACTGGAAACCCAGTCTCTTTGCTCAGTGGTTCAGACGCACCCTTGTCTATCCATGTGACTGATTCGGATCTGTTGGATGCTCCATGGAATATTGAAGTCAAGTTCGACCCAGCGGTGGATGGGAGAAGTAGCAGCAAGTCTACCAAGCCATGGAGGGACTCGTTCCAGACCCACGTGTCCTCTCTTACTTTAAATGCTACAGTTGCGGGTGAATACACGATTCTTGGGATCAAGGGCAAGGTGCGAATCTGATTTCTCCGGAAAAATACACATGCTCAAGTTCCCGCAGTGGTGCGAAGGTGATGTTCTTTATCCGGAGACATGCAAGGTAGTAGAAAAGCCCAAGCCAACGGCCGAGATTGAGTGGAAGCGAATTCATGAATGGTAAGACTCTCGGTATGCCTCGTAAACCACCGATCGGCTGATCGTTCCTCACAGCTCTGGAGACACCGGCGTCTCAGCTTCGCTCATATTCCATGGGACTCCTCCCTTCCAGGTGTACTACCGCACGCAACGTGATAAGGAAGAACCACGCGATCTCTTTAAAACTTTTACAAGCTCGCGGGGTGAACTGACATTGCAACCTGAACATAGTGGTCACTACTATTATACGTTCCTGCAACTGAGCGATGCAAACTACAAGAAAGTACAACTCAAGGGCCCTAGCATTGACCAGATTGTTCATCCTTTGGCGGCTGCTGACTTTGTCCCAACGGCCGATTATGGACGATCCAGACGCATCGTAAACAGCTGCTCGGGGAGTATGGTTGACATTGAAGTGGACCTTCGGGTGAGTGATTTGTTTGTTTTTATGCACAGTCGCTAAATATCATTTCCAGGGAACGGCGCCGTGGAATCTAGAATTGGATATTGTTGGCCCTCATACTACGGATCGTCTGGACATCCGCGATATAAAATCGTCGCCCATGCGTATTCAAGTTCCTATTCCGTCGGAAATAGACAAGGAAGGCGGAACTTTTGAAGTGGATCTAGGTAGGCTTCAATGAGTCTTGTGGCGTCACTTTCCCATCAACATCATTCGAAAGAGAACGTCGAGGATGCTTATGGGTGTAAACGTTCCATCTCTGTACCTGGCATTTCCGTGAATGTCCGCAGAGTAAAGGTGAGCTGTTCTTTTTAAGCGATCGTGGACGTTCTCAGTGTCTCTTCCTACAGCCCACGGCCAAGTTCTACGTGAAGAACAGTATTAGACAGGTTACAATACTGGAGGACGATGAGACTGAATTACCTTTGCGACTTACGGGTGATGGGGTACGTCCACTTTTGAATATTGTAAGCATATGGTACAGATATGTCAACAGCCCTGGACAATCAAATATCGGCGCACCGAACAACCCGAACATGTTCAGACTGCGACCTTGCGTTCTCCAAACGACTTCATTCGCGTCAAAAACAAGGGCTCATACGAACTTCTCGAAGTAGGTGGACTTTTTTTCCTTATGAAGCATTAACTCTTCTCCGCCAGGTGTCAGATTCACAATGTCCGGGTGTCGTCGTTGCGGATGAAAACACATATTTTGTAGATTGGGTCCCCCGTCCGTCTGCCGAACTCGACCCCCAAACGCCATCGATATTTGAGACCTACAATCGTTCCCATATACTTCCGCCAATTTGCCAGGGTTATGATGACCATGTTGATCTTGAATTGAGAGGTACGTGGAAAGAACTCGAGGAGTTGATTTGCCTCTTCATCATTCACCATAGGTCGTCCTCCTTTCCAAATCATGTACAATATTGCCATGAAGGACGACTCCGGAGCTGGCACGATCGTGTTGGATCAGCCAATCTTCAGTAGCATTCAACCACGAACGCGTTTCCAGCTGCATACGTCTAGTTCTGGGCGCAAATACTATGAAGTGAAGCAAATCGGGGATGCGGCGTACCCGCTCCACAAGCACAAGAGTGCGGTCATTCCACGCTCCGAACGGCTCGTTTTCGAGCAAGAAGTCCTTCCCAAACCCTCTGCCAAGTTTAGGAACAACAATCGCATGTCCTTTTGTCTCAATGACGTCCTTGGTTCTCGAGATACGGTGTCATCGGACGGTACGATCGTGCTCGAGGGTACGCCTCCGTTCCAGCTGCATCTCTCGATCAAGAACCTTGCCGCAAGCAAGATTCAGCACGAGATCGTACAAGTGCGCGACAAGGTCTGGAAGTTGGACGTGCCCTCGTACTCGTTCACGTCCATCGGGCCTTACCAAGTGACGATCGAAAGCGTGCACGATTCGTCGCGCTGCGAGCAGGCGGAACTCGACCCGCTGCAACGCTCGATCTGGATCGACGTCGCCGAGACGGCTGCTATCGTTCCCATGGACAAGAAGACGGATTTCTGCGTGGGCGACGTGACTCAGTTCCAACTCGAGGGTACGCCACCCTGGACGATCGGGTGGGTCGGTGTGGACGCGACGTTCGAAAACTGTTTTTGGCTGACGGGTTCTCTTGATAGATACCGAGTCGGTGGGAAATCCTATACGCAGGAGGCGAAGACGTCGCCGTGGTCGATCGTTCAGCATCAGGGTGGCGAGTTCGTCGTGAGCTCGGTAGCTCATCAACAAAAGACGTGTAAGGCCGCAGTCGCTAACCTGCGCCTGAGCATCCATCCGTTACCATCGGCGCTAGTAGGTCACGGGAAACGCATATATCAAGACATACATGAAGGTATGGTTTTCCACTTGCAAGTAAATCCAGTGCTCACGTTTTTCGTACCTAGGTGATCAAGCAGAGATCGTGTTCACACTGATCGGTGAACCTCCCTTCACTTTTACTTATCAACGTGCAGAGCCGAGCCCCAAGAAAGGGGGCAAGCCTGGAAAAGTCCTCGAGACCCACACCGTTTCTGGTGTGATGGCGCATGAATATTCCGTCTTTTCAGCGCTCGAAGGTTGGTTCGGGCCAGCACAAGGCATTTCACTCTACTGACGATGGTCGGACAGGCACGTGGACAGTGACGTCCATCTCAGATCGGTATTGCCGGTATCCATCATTGCAGGAAGGTCTTGAACCGCCAAGACACTGAACTGTTTTCAGAACGATATTTGACTGTTGCATCGTGCATTTTGTAGCTCTAGCTCAAAAATTTAATTCACATTCCACGTTCATAATCTTGCTTGGGGAATCAAAAAAGCAATTTGGATTGCAAACGACTTCTACGAGTGTCCAAAGAGGGTTAGATGAATCTACACCACCTGAACAGGCGAAATGTAGAACCACTTGGAGACTGGAATATCGGAGTTAGAGTGGGCCGGCCGTGGGCAAGGGCCAAACTCACTCGAAGGATCGATGGGAACAGGAGGCAACCTTGAGTCAGGGGGAATGGCGAGATAGGTAGGATCGTTGACATCGGTATGGCCGGGACCTTGAATGGTGAGGCTGCGACTAGGGACAGAGCAAGTTTACATCAGGGTGAGGAGAAAATCGAGTACAACGCACATGGAAAGGTCATAGGTAGGGGTCTTGGCTGGGGTATCGCCAACGATGAGGCGGCGCCAGGCCTCGTGACACTCGTGGATGATTTCGGTTGCGTACTTTTTGTTCTTTGCTTCGCCGGAGAAGGCAAAGATATTCTCTGGCTTCCCGTCGGGAATCTTGTAGATCCTGTACACGACAGTCAGCGGAGAGTCGTTGGGACACAGGCGAGTGAAAGCAACCTGAACCACTCGTTGGTAGCCCTGACGAGGCCAGGAAGGTGGCGCTCGACGTCCTCGATGTCGTTGAGCTTTGAGGCGAGAGGGTCGAGGACATCGACGACGATGACTTTCCAGTCCGTCTCGCCCTCGTCGAGCAGGGCCATGATTCCAAGGACCTTGACCTGCTTTACTTGGCCGGTGTAACCGACCTGCTCGCCAATCTCACAGACGTCGAGCGGGTCGTTGTCGCCCTTGGCCTTGGTCTCTGCGTGGGTGGTGTTTGGGTCTTCCCAGGTCTATTTCGGGAATGAGCGGACGAGTGGCGGAGGGAGGAGAGACGGACCTGGGGGAAGGCGCCATAGTTCCAGATGTAGCCATGGTGGGGGAAGCAGTTGCGAACGAAGCGCAAGCGGCCCTTTTTGACGTCTTGTTTGATGGGGTTGAAAGGTTCTTCCTTGGAGATCTCCATTTTCGCGTTTGTCCAGCGGGGGACCTCGACGATCATGTTGAGGATGCCATTGTGCTTGTCGGCGAAGAGGGGGATGTCGTGGAAGGATGAGAGGACCTGACCGTTTCGCTCGATGTACACTCTGTGCTCTGATGATCGGTCGGTGCGATCAGCGGGAGTTGGAGAGGAAGGAATGAGACGGACCGAGGGTATTGGGTGCGCCGATGAGACGGGGGGAGTATTCTGTGGTGGTGTGAGTGGGGGGGAGGAGGAGGAGAAGGAGAAGGAGACATACGGGCCATGGCTGGTGCTCTTGATGAGATATGGCGGAGATGTTGGGAGAGACGACGAACTGCCATAAGTAGAGTAGAGAGTTACTTTCACACGGTCATTCTAAGTCTGTCCTCCAAAACGATCCGTTCACGTCCAGCCGGAGCAACAACCGCTCCACATGTCGCCGAACCTCTCCGTTCCACTCGCTGCCCCGCCCCCTCAGCGTCTGGTTCGCAGTGCTGTTCATCAACACAGATTCACCACCAAACGGCTGCTGCGACGTCGACAACGACAGCTGGTCGTAAAACGATTCGAGCAATCCGTGCAGACCCTGTTCCGAATCACCCTCAGTAGCATTCAGTTGGGCCGGTATCACCGACGCTCACCTTGTTGATCTCAGACACCACCTGCAGTCGCTCCTCCACCATCGCACCCACCTTGTCCTCCCCCGCCGCGATGCTCCCTTCAGACAGCAGAGCCGGAAGCACATCCCCGCCCCACCGCTCCACTTGTGCCACAAACCGCTCGCAGACCTCGAATATGATCCGGATGATCGCAGCCAGCTTGGAATGCGACAGCAGGCACCCCGTAACGAGACGTTCCAAATATCTCGTGTGCAGATTCCGAAGTGTCGTGAAATCGACGTATCCTTGTTCGCTGTTCGCTTCTCCTTCCGTGCCCCCGTCAGTCTTGCCACCCGTCCGTCCACTCGGCGGCTTGTTCAGTAGCCCCTTGAACCGTCTAAACTCCACATCGACAACATCCACCATCACGTACCCCAACAGACTGTCCAGGAACCATCCCATGTTCCGGACGACCCCCCAACCACAACGAAGCAGCTGTTTTCGCACATCGAAATCCTCTGTCGTGCCCCCCTCTCCAAGACCCGTCCATCTCCGTCGTGCCCGCTGAGCATTCGACAACGATGCCCAGCATGTATGAATCCGAGTGTGCGTTTTGCGCAACGATGACAGATAATTGAACAGTGCAGAGTAAATCTGTAGATCCGATGGGTAAAGGAAGAGGTCGAGCGGCCATGTGACATCGTACGTCAGAACAAGATGCGTCCCGAGAACGAGGTCGTCAAACGATGGCATTTCACTGGTCGTCGATGATGACAACACCTTGTCGTTAAGAGAAGGGAGCAGAGGCCGAACTGGCCCCGAAGGCATCTGAAACTTGAGGCGCAGCAACGACGGGTCGTGCTGAGCCATCGTTCCAAGCGATGCTCTCAGAAGTGCAAGGTTCAAGTCTTGTTCCCTGATCATAGAAGTCCCGCCAGATCGCGTGGTCAGGCGAGATATTTTGAGGTGTTCTATGTCTCGTATTAGCGCTAGGCTAAATTCCCCGTCGCGCAAAAGAAAGTAGTTTGCTCTGCTAAACGTGAGCTCTGATACGATCCTCGGCTGCGATGCGCTTACAACGACACGACGGACTCTTCGACATCCTTGCGTGTGAGGACGTTGAGCCATAGCCATTCGCTGACGTTCGTTCGTATTTGAGACATGATCACGTCAAACCTGTACTGGTCTTCGGGCAGGACGGTATCTAGTAGGGTCGCATGTTGCAAGGCCTGCTCTCGAGGAATCTGATTCTCCCATTTCTTCTTTTTGACGGTTGCGATGGCTCGCCCGACGTAGACGATAGAATCGCGTGACTGTTGGGACACGCACGAGGGCATCGAACCCTCGACAAGTACATAGCTGTCGGACGCCAGTGGATCGACGGACGACAGGGAGCCGTGGACCAAGAACGCAGCGAGTTGTCCGCGCCATGTGCGTTGAACGGCGACCGCCAGCGAAGACATGATCTGGGAGATGCGGTGTACGCCCGTCTTTGAACGGGTGAGCAGCATGTCAATCAACGGACCGGGCTGTCGCTGGTCTTGGGACTCGAGTTGTGTCACCAGAGACTCGAGCGCGGCGAGAGGCGCGTCCCATTCAGCAAAGGTAGCACGCACTGCAGCGAGCGGGACAAAGAAACCCTGGCCGACGAGCTCTGGGTCGCGACGGAGGATTTTGGCCTCGGTGTCCACGACGAGACTCTCATAGTCGTCTTTGAGGATCTGGTTCAGAGTCGCACACAGCGCACAGACGTATCTCGAATGCGACCGGGACAGCGTTGCGCACGCGGCCTTGATGTTGCGATAGCGAAGGGCGATCTGCGCGAGCACTTGGAGACATTGTTCCTCGCCGGGGTGTAGGAGAGCACGAAAGGCGGGCTGCAGAGAATGATCTGGGGCGAGGAGCGACGAAGAATGGCCGGCGAGGACGAGCAAGACCTCTGCGATCATTGCGGACGCCACGAAGGACTTGACCAAGCACGACGACGATGTCTACCCCGATCCAACGACAGCCGGGAAAGCAGCTACAACTCCAGCTCGCCATCGACGACGCCTTCTACGACGGCGACGACCCACCCTTTCATTTTAGCTCCGCAGTCGTTCGTCAGCACGCCGAACAGGAACACTCGGTCGTCGACCCGACGACGGTGGACGAATCCAGCACTTCTGTATCCACGCTGTATCTCGACGGTAGCCCCTGCGACTCCAAGTCGGATTCCGCCAGCGTTGCATCAGACGGCTCGCAGCCCCAGCCATCGCATACGCCGCCGTCGGAGCCGGAGAAGCAGGCGGACACGGATTCGTCTGCTCATCCTATCGTGCACATCGACGTCTCCAAGTCACCGCCGACCCGTGTCTCCGTCGTAGCACAGAATGACGCTACCGCTTCCGACGGGGAACATCATGGCTCTGCGTCGTCAGCACCGACAATGACTGCTTCTTCCTCGCTTCCAGAGGCCCACGTGCCCGTGTCGCAACCTCAAAGCCATAGACAGTCTCGCTCGAGCGGTCCGTCTACCCTCCAAAAGGTGGTGAGCCGGACGCGACCGCACTTTCTTCCCCCGAAGAACCGCCAAGAGGACCTCAAGCATCTTGCCGACTGGCAGGCTATGATGAAACAGAGTCAGGCAATAGGTCGCGCGTTCATGACACTCGCATTCGTTTGCGCTGATCAGCTTCTGCAGAAGCGAAGCGGAAGAAGGCTCTACAAGAGCGCAGGCTAGCTCGCGAATTCCGAATCGAGCAGTCCATTCACACATGGGAAACGCAGATAGTCCCTGACTGGCGTGTCGTGGATCGAGATCCGGGCCTCCGCAAAGTGTGGTGGAACGGCATTCCTACGAAACTGCGTGCCTCGATGTGGGAACGTGCTATAGGCAATTCTTTGACTCTGAGCAAAGGTATGTCTGTCTTATGTCACAGCATGAGCACGGTTCATGAAATGTTGCGTTTCAGACAACTACCGCAGTTGTCTTGCACGCGCCAAGAGGGCTTTGGCGTCGGATGCCTTTCCTCAAGAGAAACTGCAGGCGATCGAACAAGACATACTCGTCACTCTCCCTTCTCTCCATATCTTCCATCCACAGACTGGCCCTCTCTACCAGGATCTGAAAGATTTGCTTTGCGCATGGGTCGTTTCGCGTGCGGATGAAGGTCTGGGGTATACCCCCGGGACATCAAGGATAGCTGCCATGATCCTCCTCAACATGCCTGCACCACAAGGTTTCATAGTCATGCGAAATCTACTGGAGAGACATTGTTTGCGGTCGTTTTATGGGGGACCGAACGCAAAAGAAGATGTGAGTCGAAATGACGAGAAACGACACAGTCTGACTGAACTACAGCACTCAGGTAGAGGCATATTATCGGTGAGAACTCTGGACACGTCGCTTTTAAGTCGCGTCTTACTTGAAGTAGGATCTTCGATACTCTGCTGGCAGACAGTATGCCCAAGAGTGAGTGATTGTCGTCTTGCTCGATGCGCGATATGATTGGAAAGGTGTACCTGAACACAGTGTACTTTAACTTCAAGCAGCACCAGATATCACCAGCTGCGTATCTTCCTAGCTGGTTAATACCGCTATTTCTGGATCATTTACCGTTCGAGGCATGCGCTAGACTATGGGACGTGCTGATGCTCGAAGGCGACTCGTTCCTGTTCCGCGCGGCACTTGCTGTTCTAGCCGTATTAGAACCACGATTATTTTTCCCGGAGCGACGAGAACTCCTTGAACTTCTCAGGTGAGCTGGGATGCTAGTTGAGCATTGGCCCGGGGTACTGACTGGACATTTTATCGCCTTAGCGGAGAAAACAAAGCCGCCATCGAGGTGGCTCAGCGCGAAGGGCGGTCTCTTGATGGTGGGAAATACGAGATATATGGCGTCGACGAAGAGACACTCTGGGAGCGAATCGAGAGCATGGATGACTGGTGGAAAGAGACAACATGGAGGAGATTGACCCAACGTGAATTACCGGACATATAGATGCGCCCCGTAAAATCAGTCAACGTATTTTTTTAAACTGTCATTCTACATCATCGTCGCCGTCGTGTTCTACTGCAGTTTTATACAGCGCATACAACTTTCTCCGATTTGCATCTCTTGTGTCCGCAGCGCTCGCGACAGTGAACAGTTTTTGCAATACAGCATCTCGTAACGTGCTTTGAGACATTGGACTGTCAGAACAAGGTACATCTGCGCAGGCATTGGAAAGGATCAAGGGATACTCTGGGCCCGACGTTCGTGATCTCGATGCACTAAGCAACGGATCAAAGAGCGACTCTTCAAGATGCTTGTACGTCGTGTTCGTCGGCGTGTGGGCGGCGAGGGTCATAAAAGGGGACAATAACGCCATGATGGGGACGGGTGCGGGTGAATCGGAAGTAGACAGGGCCGTTTCTAGCTCTTCTAGATATATTTCTGCTAGATGGAAGGTAAGGCCTGCTGGCACGCGCGTGTCGGTGGGACTAGGGTAAGATCAGTCGATTGCAAAAATTAAAAGAAAAAAAAAGTCAAAAGTGGACTTGCCAGAGTGGACCACCCGTATCTGTGAGCATGGTGGTGTAGTCCTGAAGAGCAGAAGGGTCCCATTTAGTTCGTATGAGGAGTCTGAAGGACGCGTTCAGAAACCGTCGGACGAGCATGTAATACTTGTCCATGCTTGGAAACAAAGTGAGCGACCGACGCAACCAGAGGAACGACGCACGGCATACCGTAGCCGGTCAATTCCGTTCCACTCCCTGACGATGGTGGTCCAGAACCCCTTGAGAAAGCTCAGCGAAGACGAGACGCTGGTGATCGTCAATAAAAGCTCGGCCAACTCTTGTGCGAGGTCTTGCTGAACATGAGGTTTGTCAGACATCCAAAAACCTGTGAAAGGAACGTGAAGAAACGGGAGATGTATCGAATGCGAGAGGACTTGCAGTAGAACAATCCTTTCCATAGTTTGGTGATCTCGGTTTCCGAGAGGGCATTGCTGTCGGGATCGGAGAGGAACAAGGCGAGGTGCTTGACTGCCTTGTCCCTCGTCTTTTTATCTGTGAAAGAGTTGGTGAAGATGGCAGAGGAGGGCAAGAGACTTACCAGACGATGCGAGATATTTGCCCAGCGGCGGCGAGGACTCGGCCATGTCTGTTTCTCGGTCGGATCGGATTGCGGAAGTGAAAGTATATCCCTGGTCACGTGCGACAATAGAACTGTCCAGTGCCTGCTCCTGTGTCAAGCCGTCGTACTTGGAATTTCGAACTGTGCGCCGATAAAACTTCCTAGGCTTGGAGTCGAATGTGGTCGCTCCGAATTGATGAGCTTTAAATTTGGAATCTTATCACGCATAGGCTTATTATGGCCGAAAATCTCGATCATCGTGCAAGTTGATCTTGAAAAGCAACCTCGACTATAGGGAAATGAAGGGACCCATCACTTGTCACGGTCTGTTATTTTTTCTTGTCGTCGCTCGTGCTCACGGGTGATGTCAGTTCTTGACGTCTCCCTTGGAAGGCCCGCAGAGGGCGTCCAAGTCGCTCTCCAGGTGTATCGCGAGGACGGCATTATTGGCGTGTTCGATCCTATCGCTCAACGGTGCAGCCTATTTTCTTACTCAAGTTCCGTCACTGACGTTTGGTCCCAGTTCTACTGATGCCGATGGTCGGTGCATGTCGCTACTCCCCCCGCGCGACTCAGAAGGAGCAAAGCAAGCCCCCCAGCTCCAGATCGCAGCTGGCATCTACAAGATCGTTTTCAAGCCCAAGGAATATTTTGAAAAGACTGGCAGAAAGTGCTTTTATCCCTGGATCGAGGTCGTCCTCCCACATATATGCTAACTCGACTGCGTGCTAACCAAGCCATCATGCAGATACCCTTCCGGGTCGACAATCCAGAGGAGCACTACCACATTCCGCTGTTGATTAGCCCCTACTCGTTCACCACGTATAGGGGCAGTTAGTTGCGTATAGCGACGATGTCATTAGGGTGGCTAGTAGTAGCTCTAACGTGATGGTTATTGTACGAGGACTCTCGCGTACTGCACACCCTTGATATGCACACCCCGCATCGACGACTTGACATTCTGGGTGAACAGATCCCGGTTCTTTCGCAGCTCCTCCGCAGCCTCTGTGCTCGCGTTAGCGAATACAGCAAAAAAAAGTAGTCAGGTTCTCTTACCCTTGTTTAGTGGATCGTCCGCGTTTGGCTCCAGGAAGAGGTACTGTAGCCCAACCATGACCGAGTTGAGATTCAACACGGGTTTCCAGTCTTCTCGAAGAATGTTCAAACAAACGTTACCCTCTAAATCGACGTTGGGATGATATATCTTGGCAGCGATCAGTACTCGGACGAGCTACAAGTGTAGATGCGCGCGTACAGTCTGCGTACACTTGACCTTTGGTGGTTCATGTGGATAGTTGTTGTTGATCGTAAACGAGAAAACAAACGCCCCGCCACGATACATTCCTGTGTACACTGGTATGAGAGGTGAAAGAGAGGAACGTGTCCGCAAACCTTCGTCAGGAGTAATGGTGAGCGTAAAGTTGAGGAGATCGGCTGGGTCGGGAAAATGTGTCTTCATCGTCGATGGTAGGTCAAGCTCGGTCAAGTCTGGCAAATTGTTCAGGTTCAGAAGCGGTCCTGGACGACTGAACGGACCTTTCTGGACGCGTATCTGCGCGGCACTGGTCTTTGGCCTCTTCTTGGCCGCCGCGTCCTCGTTCTTCTTCATGCTAAGGATCTGCTGGGCGGATCAGCCATCTCGCATGATGGTAGGAACGTTGGAGACCTTCAACATGGTGGACTAGTCACTTGTGGAGATGGTGGGTTGAGGTAGAAATGTGGACGGCACGTGCCGAGAATGCTAACCCATAGCCTCGATGAGTCGCTGATTGCCCATCACGGATCGATTCGCCCAGCATGTCCAATCTGTCAGAGTCCCTCCCCGTCATCGACCTCGACGTCTTTCTCTCCCTCCACGACTCCTCAGAGCGAGTCCAGCAAGAGTGCAAAAAGGTGGGCCGTACTACAGCTCTTGTGCGCTTTCCTAACTCGACCACGATAGGCTGCCGACGCCCTGATAACGTACGGCGCCGTCCTCGTGCACGATTCTCGCGTATCGGAAGAGGACAACAACACGTTTCTCGATCTCGTCGAGGACTACTTTGCACAGCCGATCGAGGAGCTCAGAAAGGACGAGCGCCCCGAAATTTCATATCAAGTCGGGGTCACGCTCGAAAACACCGAAAAACCAAAGTGTGCCGTTGATCAGCCCTGTCTCGCTGTCATCGCCCGTCTCGATCCTGCGGAGAGACCCTTGGACATCTCTGGTCACCATCCGGATCCCAAATGTCGTTTCTTTTGGAAAATGGGCACTCCGCCCCCGTATGAGACACAGTTCCCCGCGTTGAATGCACCCAACGTTATTCCTCAAGCCCCTGTCATCAGGGGCGTCTGGCAACCCACTATGGAAAAGTGGGGCGGGTACATGAAGGATGCGTAAGGCGATCTCTTTATCCCCTAGGCCACACCTCGCTCACGGCGCTCCTCGTCAAGCGTCGAAAACGTTGCCGAGATGGTGGCGATCGGCCTCGGACTCCCTCGAGACGCTATCAAGGAGGCAGGAAAATATGGGCAAGTGTTCATCCATCTTCTGCAACGTCGTATATTGACTCTCCACATAGACCTCATCTACTTGGTCCTACGGCCTCTGATCTCTCCAAATATGGTGAAAAGGATACCATCTTGGCAGGATTTCACACCGATCTCAATTGCCTCACTATACACGGCCGCTCGCGATACCCAGGCCTCCACATTTGGGCACGGAACACCGGAAAGCGCATACCCGTCAGATTTCCGCCAACGGGACGTTTTCTTCTCGTACAGGCAGGAAAGCAGATTGAACATCTCACTGGAGGTCTTATCAAGGCTGGCTTCCATGAAGTCGTTGTAAACGCGGCCACCGTCGATGTGAGCCTTGTCGAGATGGATGACTTCTTTTGCGCTTGACACCCTTTTCAGACCATCGCAAAACGCAAACTAAGCCATCCAGATCGGCCTGTTATCAGAGTTTCATCGACCTTCTTCTGGCATCTCTCTTCCGATTATGGTCTCTCACCTCTACCGACGTTGGTAGACCGCGCAAAGACCCTCGAATCAACGCATGATACGAATTTGTACCCTCCTATGAAGGTGGGAGAACAGGTCCAAAAGTGAGTTGTTTGGTGCTCTTCTCAGACTTTCGACTGAGAAAGTGTTGCAGCGAACTCAAGCACATCGCCCTCATGGCCTGAGTGATTATCTGTGTATGAAGTTGAATTCAAGCATTATTGGCGTATGCGATGAGTAGATGTGATACAGTTACTTTGCACGGGAAAGTGTTGCCCCAAAAACACGAAGAACGCTTTGAAGCTTAACCGTCATCTCGTCCCATTCTGCATGAGGGTCTGAGAGCGCTGTAATAGCCCCACCAGCACCCATAACCCATTCTTCCTGAGACTCGGTGGTTGGCTCCGCGGTCTTTGACGAGGAAGCTGGAGACGGTCGGTTGTGCCGGTCGTCGTATTTGAAACAGCTCCGAATGGTGACCGACCAGTCTCCGCCGCCTCCAACGCACCAATAACCAAAGACACCGGAGTAAACGTTCCTTTCCTGGTCTTCGAGAGTCTGCAGGATTTCAACGCTGCGCTTCTTGGGCGCCCCGGTCATGCTACCTGTAGAGTACGCAGTTCAAACGACGCGAACTCGTGAGGTCATCGAGTCCTACCAGGTGGGAGGCTACGTCTCAGCGACTCCCAACCAAGGGCACCGTTGGCACACTGACTGTCCAGCTCATCCGCACCATCAGCGGGTTTCCCTTGGATGACGCTAACGAGTTGCCAAACGGTCTTGTACTCCTCGACCTTGCAAAACTGGGTTACTTCCACGTTTTCTCCGACGACGTTGTGGAGATCGTGGCGTATGAGATCGACGATCATCAAGTTCTCCGCGACTTCTTTCACGCTGCCTCGAAGCGCTTGTTCCGCGACAGCGCGCGTGATACCAGGTCCTTTTCGAACGGTGCCTTTGATGGGACGTAGTTGATACGTTGATCCAGGTGGGCGAGAAAAAGAAAGAAAGCGCTCTGGAGATGAGGCGAGCAACGTTGTGGGATGTAACCGAAGATATCCAGCGTGAGGGGCTGGGTTCAGTTGGCGGAGATTCTTGTAACGCTCCCATGACGGAGTGTTGTGGATGACGGGATCTTTCAAGACGACCTTCGTATTGGCTGTTAGGCATAACTCGTAGGAATCACCCGCGTAAAGATACTCCTTTGCAATGTTGATCCGCGAAATATATAGATCCATGTCTGGTAAGATGATAGTTGTTGAACTAGGGCGCACCGCGGTTGAAGGGGCGATATTATACGAGTGATTAGAATAATCCAGCATGATGGATTTGAGTTTCGCCGTGGTTTCGGCGAGCCATTTTTCGTCGTTTTCTATGATAGATTGTATATAAACCATGTCCGTCTTGTTGTCGAGAACGATGCTACGTTCCACAAATGCTAGGTTTACATCTGGATGACGCTTTTCGGAGGGAGTTGCCACTGAGGGCACGCCAAGTGATTTGACACCAAGCTCGTAAGATAAGTAGCCAATTAAACCTCCCCAGAAGGGTGAATCCATTGAGCCGTTGCAGGCTTTGTGTTCGCTCATGAAGGAAGATAGCCACGACCAAATGTCGTGTGACTCTAGATGAATGCGGGAAACTGAATTGTCTGTGTGAAGTGATAGGTGGTTATCGCCGATAGAATAGGTGATACGAGGAGCGGACAAGCGGGGGCAGCCGATGATGGTAAATCGTCCAGGCTGAGCGAGAGACTCGAGCATCACAAACGGTGAAGTTTCATTCGTTGCGCCGAAATATTCGCAGATAGCCACTGTATCCACACCTGGGAGACACAGAGTGGATGTTAGAACTGATCTAGAAGACGAGGGATGGGTGGAAGCAAGAGGGGTGTGTGGGTTTGGCCAGGGTATGCCGAACCGTGCGGCAGACGTGGAGTCCCACAAGTGGGGACGGCGGCCACGTGAAGCGTTCCAGGAGCGAGTCAGACGCCAAAAATTTTTCATCACTTCGATGCCCCCGCCTCGGGTAAGAACTGATTCGGGGTGATATTGAACGGCCCAGAAAGGACTTGTAATATGTTTGAGACCCATGACCGTTTTTTCAACCCCAACATCGTCGGAAGTCCATGCAAGCACTTCCAGATTTTCCGCCCCGCTGAGCTGGACATGGAGGGAGTGATAGCGAACAGCTTCGACGGTGCCGACACCTTTGAATATGTCTGTTCCTGTATGGGCCACGGCGGAGATTCGACCGTGCTTCACCACCGGCAGCCTCTTGATCTTTGCACCAAATTCGATGGCCAGACTTTGTAGCCCAAGACATACACCAAAGATGGGTATCAGATGGCCTTCATCGAGTTTCCACAGATGTCTGACGACTCCGATATCCGCATCTATGTCGGGAGATCCGGGACCGGGGCCTACGATAATTGCGCTGAAATAGTGAAGAAAGGGTAGCAGTTCTGACAGGGATAGTTGATCGTTCTTGATTATGTGGATCTGGCACGACGGCGCAGCAGCACGACAAAGATATGCAAGGCTGAAATAAATTTGAGTCGGGTCGTATTAAAAACCAAGACGAGACACACTTGAACGTGAAAGAGTCGTACGAATCCACGAAGAGGATTCGCTCTGGTACGGGGGACATAACCGATCGAGAAGAGAAGGAGTGGACTGACACCGAGCTTGCAGGCCTGTGGAGGAGGGAATAATAGCCGGGTCGCGTTACGCCGTGACCTAACAATGATGATCGATGATTCTTGCCAGTGTCACTTGAAAAGTTTCAGCTTGCGTCTGCTAACTGCAACTCCTGTCTGCCCTAGAGGGCACTCCGAATCTATCCGCTAACCTCGTTTCATATGTCTTTTTCCCTCTATCTACCATCCTACGCCGCAATCCATCCAATATAATCCCCGATCAAAATGGAGAAGCTCCTCGCGGTACTCGCAACATTGTGTCATTTGTGGTGGTGGACCGGCGACCTGGACATCTGGAGCCAGACGTTCGTGTTGTATAGTTCCATTATCGGTGGTCTAAAGGGGAAGAGGATCGAAGGTTGAAGTGATGAGTGCGAACGGCGGGATGAGTCAGAAACGCCACCCGAGTCGAGCCAAATTGCTCCACTCAACGTCTTGCACGCATGCGCAACCAGCGCAGTTCTCGAATTACGTCTGAATGTTGACTCCTGGAGCAGGTAGTACACTAGTACATTCACCACTTGTATCCAAGCTCAGATTTCCGATGCAGCCGCTAAGGCTTCACTGAGGGGCGAGTCGCTGAATGACTCGGATCATGTCGGGATGAAATGCACTCGGTGCTTGTCATTCGCCGACCTTGTTAATCCTGCTGAATTCGCGCACTGGTTCTCTGCAGTACAGATGCGCAAGGAACACCGCTTCACATGGCACAATTCCGTGCCAGACCAAGTACGAAGGACTTAGATCCGATGCGGCTGCGTATGTCTTGGCGTTCGTTGACTTGAATTAGTGCCGTATGAATCAATGATTGGCCGAGCCGCAGCGCTGACGACTTTACGCAGGAATCTACATGGCATGCTAGAATGTTACCGATCGGCAATAGTGCCTAACCGTGTGGTACAACTGCTAAGTTTGACTCCCGCAATCGAGCAAGACGGATCCGACGTTGGGCTCAGCATGGTGTGAATTAGCAGTGCTGGCCCATCGGCTGTCCTGTGTTGAGTGCGCCGTTCCGAAGAGTCATGCTGCCGATTTCCAGCGTGAAAACTGGCCGTGAGATGCTGCCTTTTAGAACCTGATTGAAGCCAACAGTGATCAGTGACGACGACTTCTTGTCATCGTTATTTGTCATGTGGATATACATAGCTTGCCCGCTACCTCACCATGACACGGAGCAAGTCGGAAAATTTTGCTGGTCTTCCTACGCCGACGATGTGGTACAGGTGTATATAAAACCGTAAGTCTTTGTTGTGTCCTCATCACACTTTTCAAATATGTCTCTACCTGACAGAACCACCGTGCTCATCGTAGGTGCTGGTCCAGCTGGGCTTGCTGCCGCTCTCTCTCTCCTCCACAACGGGTTTCAAGATCTCATCATCGTTGATGCCCTAGCCCAAGGACAAAATGTTTCTCGAGCCGTTGTAATTCATGCTGCCACTCTCGAAGTAAGTTGTCTTTTACTATCCTTTTTCTCTTTGCGTTTAAAACATAAACATTTACAGGCGTTGGACACAGTGGGTTGTGGAGATGAAATCACGTCAAAGGGAGTGGAGTATACTTCGTTCAACACTGGAACGCGCTCGAATTCTACGCTTCTGAGTCCTCATTTCGAGAGTCTCAAAGCACACACCCGACACCCATATGTTCTCATGGTTACCCAGAATGTCACCGAGCGTATACTTGAAAAGAAGTTGGGCAGCCTCGGGGTAGTTGTCCATCGACCCATTAAAGTGGTTGGACTGAAGCGCAATACGGTTGATCCGCAGATCAGCGACGTCACATTCGAAGATGGAACGGTACTAATGGCCAAGTATGTGATCGGTGCAGATGGCGCGCGTTCAGTAGTGAGTCCTTTTGGTGTTCTTCCACTTGACACTATCTTACAAAGTGTAAGATACGCACTATGGCTGGTATCGGCTTCTCCGACCCATCGCTCTCCGACGATGAAGCAGATAATAATCTTGCTCAAATGGTCCTCGCTGATGTCACTTTCGACAACAGAAATCCCGACAATTTTGTGCAGTCGGCCACATTATCCGCGAACAATCTCTTCCTTTGCTTCCCCCTACCTTCATCCTATAACGAATCTCTCACCACTGCCGAAGCCCCCATTTTTGAACAAGTATATCGCATTGCGTGTGGTGTACCCTCAGAGGAGGGTGATGCTCCTCATTCCCCCTCCAAGGAGTTCATGCAGATGCTTGTCGACCGCTTTGGCCCATATCGCCTCGCATCGGACCCCTCTGTGAATCCTAATACGAAACCTACTTGCATCAAAGACGTTATCTGGTCTTCCCGTTTCCGTTCTCGTGCGGCTCTCGCTGACACTTCGTTCACTCGTCTTTGTTCGGGAGAGTCCAGAGAAGGCGGCGCCATCCTTCTTATCGGCGATGCTTCACACATTCATTCTCCTGCTGGGGGGCAAGGGATGAATCTCGGCTTGCGGGATGCCATCTTCCTCGGAGAAGCCCTTGCGAAACACGTACGTGCTGCCGAAAGCCAACCAGTCTCTGAAGCCGACGAAATTTTGCGCGAATACGCCGTGGCGCGACATGCGCGCGCGCTCGAAGTGATTAACCTTACAAAAGGCATCCTATCTGTTACAGGGATGAAGTATCGGCAGCGGTTCGCATGGTGGTGCCCGTTTGATTCAGCGACGGTCCGGAACTGGGCGTTGTGGATATTAGGAAGTCTTCCATTCGTCCAGAGGAGGATGGCATATCAGCTGAGTGGACTAGCTCGAAGATAGTTGAAGATGTCTCAGGACGATCAATTATTGTAGGGATATTTTACTTCTGTCGAGGAACTCGCTTTCGTGTTTCTGTTATATTACCTTCTCTGCATAACGTGTAGATACATATCATTTTGACGTCAGGCTCAAGTTGAAACTTAGCCCGGCTATAATAAACTAGACTCTTTGGTCTTGTTCTTCGAGGAGCGGGACAGATATGGGGTACGCTAGTGACAATAATGTAATCGTTGTACTACTAGCTTACAAATGAAAGCTATGGAAGCGGAAATGGATGTACGTGGTGGAAAAG
>JBBPMJ010000400.1:0-29770 GCA_038090255.1 Austroboletus niveus
CCCAATCAAATAAATTAAATCAAGTACAAATCAAATCAAATCAATACCCCACCCACTCACCCTATCAAGTAATTTCTGCTTTTTCAAGTAAAAACAAGCACAATCAAAACCAGATCTTGTTCTATGGTCTACGCTACTCTTATCAAATCAAAATCAATTAATACCCCACCCATTCACCCATTAGATAAATCAAAACAAGTCCAGATCAATCAATATTCCATCTTACTATTCATCAAATAAATCAAATCAATACCAACTGCTATTCCACCCACCCACCCCATTAAATAAAAACAAGCACAAATCAACACAATATCCCACCCACCTGTAATATCTGCAAAATCAAGCAAAATCAAGCTCTATTTTTACCAGATCTTGTCCTATGATCTATGCTAATCATTACATGCCCAAATCAACCAATATCCCACCTGCCCACCCATCAAATAATCAAAATCGATCAAAAACAAGTACAAATCAACTCAATATCTCACCCACCCACCCAATCTTAATCAATCAAATCAAGAAATGTAGGATTGTGCATGTCCATCTTCATAGGTGGAGACATCAAATGAAAGGTGGCAGAAAATGTTTGTAGGAAAGATGACCTAACCAAATACATCATATATAGTGCATGTCTCCATCAATGACCCTTCAAGATGGCCAAAAGAGGCTCACCTTACACACTAGATGTGTAGTGTAAGTCTCTGCATGTCCATCTAAGATGGCCGAAATATATCACATACATATGAGTGGACAAAGAAGTTGAGAAGCATGCTATCAGCTGTTCCAGATGGACAACTCACAAATTGTACACTATGCTTGCATTCCAGAAAAGAATAGAGAAAGGAGTCACTGAGTCTGCTTAATCATGACTGTGGCTTGAGTTCACCCTCTCACAGCACAGAGGACACTAATCCAACTAAATCAACACTACATATATTGGATCCAGTATAATCTTGCATAAGAGCCCTAGCCACTATTGGCCAGCTGAGATGGCTGAAAGATATCATCATGTACATAGAAGAGATTGGCAGTCCCAGATGGACACCTCATGAAGTGTACATTATGCTTACCTAATAGGGTAAGAATAGGAGAAGGAATCACACATGTCCATCTAGAATGGACTCAATACCACTAATATAGAATATGATATGACTTTGTAGATACAAGGAGAATATACTGCTTGTAAAGGACCTATGCACATGGCTGTCCAAGATGGCCATGTAAATATATTTTCCTAAAGTAGAATAAAGGTCTAACAATATTCTCCATAAATGCAGACAAATTCCCCCAAATTACGTGGCAGCTAGATGATTCTGTGATAACACCTTTGTTCGAATCAGAATATGTTCAATAAATGTACAATGCATTCACAGATCCGCCAGCCTTTTTGTGAGTCATGTGGCAGCTAGAGAACACATTTCCATGCTGAGAGTGATCCTATGTCACATGTTAAGTGATTCAGTTGAGGAACCCCCATAGCAAGTAGTATTAAGTGTGAGGGTACTATCTGCTAATTCATCCCACCTCACTCTATTTCCTACCATGCCCACCCAATTGTTGTGTTCCACCCTCATCATTCTCTTTGGCAAGGACAATTTGCCTTGGACGTCACCTGCCTGAGAAGCTATCACCAAAGTGCATGGCATACCCTGGGAGACAAATGATGAAGATGCAGATGACACTCACTTCCGTGTCATTCCTCATTGGATGGTCCACACTGCGAAATCTGTGGCGACCTATATCAAAAATACACACTTTCAGCCTGCTGAAAAACAAATCCAGTATATTATGAAGAAGTCTGTTGATCCTGACACTCCCAGGCAGAATGCTTGGATGCGATGGGTGTCCACTGCTCAATGTACATGGGGCATTAATGCAATGATCGATAGCATTCTTACTGATGTGGAATGAGACACATGTCATATAATGAAGACTTTCACGGTATCAAAGATAAATCATAAAGCATTGATTTATTCTCTTGACTAAACATATGAAATAGCTTCCACTTGCAGAAGAAGCCCAAATTTACCCTACAGGCCCTGTATTGGTGGAGAAGGTATTGGGTGATGATAGTTATATTGGAACAAGCACCATTCTCAAGATAGCAGTTGCCCACTTTATGAAAACACTATTGACAATAACCTGGAATCACTATTGTAAAGTTACTACTCAGAAGTCGTCCCGAATGCAAAAGGGGCTAGAATACATAAAGGAAATGTGAAATGGTTGGTCATTTTTATTATCATATCACTTGACTTATGAAATCATTTTCAGAAATGTTGGTTGCAGACTCAAAACCGACAATCCAATGCATTGAATCATTTCTAAAAAAACTATGCTCCATTCTCACTCTTGTCACTGCCTACAAAGATGCAGAGAGTGAATCAAAAGTCGAAGGATATGTAAAAGACATGAAAGCAATGTTAGCTGCAGTTTGAAAGAAGCCAGGGAGTGAAATATTGGACAGTAGATTATTCAGCACTATCAGACTCTTTTTTGCTTTCACTACAGAGATTTTCAGAGCTATTTGTGATGCCCTCTGGGCACTGGCATCTGAAGATGAAATCCATGCTGTCACTTGGGAGTTGTTGACTGCACTCGAAAATGTACATTTAAGCAATGCAAACATTGAAATTGATTTGCAGGATTGAATCTCCGTCGAGGAATGGCATGAGGGAGTAGAGAAACTTAGGGAGTTCACTATGGTAGACATGTGGGTAAAGCTGGATTTGCTGACAAAAAGATTGCCATTTTTTCAAGAGTGGACAGACTCCAATTTGCTTATTAACCCTTGGAGTGAGGAAGGCCAAAACTGGCTGAAGAACAATGCATCTTGGTGACAACTTTTGACTCCTTATTGGCACCAACTGGTCGGCATCTATTGTATTCTTGAGCAGGTGTTTGAAGGGAAACTGATATTATTGATGGATGGTGTCAGCCTGGGCAAAACAATGCAAGTGATTGGCATGATTGCTTGTCTTGCTTTGTATCGAGAGGCCCGGTCTCAAGGAACATTGACTGGTGATTTTGGTAAGTTGTTTATGTTTTGCCATTATTTCAATGTTCATCAAATAATGAAATTGTTTCAGAGACGATTTCCAGGAGATGATGGGGATATTCCCAACCTTCCTCACATTGTTGTTTGTCCTGTAAATCTTCGACAGCAGTGAGAGGCAGAATTGAAGTGATTTCTTCTGCCCACATCATTTGACATCCTACCATACCTCAGTCAAATGAATACCCGCTGATCTTGGTGGGATACCCTATATTCTGCCAGCAAGCAATCTTATTCACAATGAATCATACTTGTGACTGCCACAGTGAGAATATGAGCATTCTCATTTGCCTCACATTAACATTTCCTATTTCCCTTATAGGCTGTTCAAGATGATGTGATGAAAATATATACCCAAGGCATCAAGGAGAAAATGGGCGTGCCATGCAAGGCAGCACAATTTCAGTCTTTGTCCAAATTTAGCATCTATGGTTGCAAGTTTGCATTCTGCATTGTCGATGAAGCCCACTCTGCTTGAATGCTGTATGCCACTAATCTAGCTTTTTAGGCACTTCATGAGCAATCGTCAATGTTGGTGGCCATAACTGCCATGCCTGTTACAACACACCCACAAGTAAGTTTTTGCATGTAAATATTGGTCATGTTTTCCAACCCATTTTAGGACTTGTACTTAATGGGCCAATGGATGGGTATCTCTGGATTCGACAACTATGGTGAATACTCAGAACTCTGTTGCAAAATCAATTGTGCAAATAGAATCAACTCAAAAACACTTCGTTGTGTTGGTCACAATGGTGTCATGCTATGCAGCATGCTTAGCAGCCATGTGAACCAAGATATGGAGCTGGAGTCACCAGTCATCATTCCGGAATGATGGGGGTCATGTGGGTAAATTTTGCCAAACATGTCATTTGAAGGACGATTGATTCTGTTGACAACAAAGGAAAAAAAGTATTTGGGATGCACCCATACATCGAACATATCATAACACTCGATATGTTTCCTTGGGAGATGGCACAGCTACTTCAAGTTGCCAATGATATTGTGAAGGAAAATCCCACAGTAAGCTCAGATATCCGTAAGGTGAGCAAACTACTCTTGATTAATCAAATGAGATGGCCATCTTGGATGGCCGACTCTCACAATGCAGTAATCTAACATTTATGGCAGAGGAAATGTTTACTTCTGAGCTCATTGATGATGACAACGACGCATCCAATGATGAATGTTCAGCTGATCCCCCTGCTTTGTCAACCCATTGCAAATTCTGCACCAAAGCCAAAAGCAAGGCAGCGACTATCCCCAATGAAGAATCTGCAGTGGTGAAATCAGAGAACCAGGAGAAACTGATGAAGTCATTGAAGAAAGGGAAGAAGAAAGTGATGTCTATCCATATGAAAATCAAAAGTCATCAGATTGTTGCAGAGCCGGCTGTGGAGATGGATAAAATGGAAGAGCAGGGTGGAGCAGAAGTTGAGGAATCCTATCAGTGCATGGTCAACTTGAATTGCTCGGATGGTGAAAAGGCTATTGAACCTACCAGGCGAAATGTCAAGGGTAAGAAGAAAAATTGGAAACATACTGTCATGCCCTCAAGAAAGCGTATTCAGCCTAGTTCACCGAGGTCTCTGAAGAACTGCAAATGCATGGGAAGTCACCGGTGGTGAGGATTCTGATATTGTACCCATAAGCTTGGTGACAGCCACTGCCAATATGCAAGTCAGGTCTTCTACACATGATGAACAGCCTACTCTTCCTCCAATGGACACAAACACTGGTACTGGAGTCTGTGATGTAAATATGGAGTGCGATCCAATTCTAGAGGAACTTCAGGCTCCCGGCAGTGAAAACAGTTCTGACACAGACAGGAAGTTACTGGATGCTCAGCTATGTTTAGGCCCTCCTCCAAGTCCTACCCCTTCATCCAAAGCAAATCCTCATTTTACGAACACCAAGGTATATGAAGGATTGTTGCACAATCAGAATAGCACTGCTTGTCCAGAAGGTCAACAAATGATTGCTGGGCTTCATTCTGGCATTTTGGGTGAGGGAAAAGATGGAAGTAGGACATGCAGCAAGGTAAACAAATGTATGGGACTGTGAGATGCAAGTAATGTTCAATGAATGTATGCATGTTCCATTGGATTTTAGTTCACTCTAGACCTGCAATCAACTGTGATAACCTTTGGGCGGTGTGGCCATCCAAGACGGCCATTGAACTTTTCAGGCCTTAATTGAGTGTGTTATTCTTTGTGCTGTATGGCTGTCTTGAATGGCCATTCAATTTTATTCTAGGTCCACATTTGGATATGTTGTTTTTGAGTTAAGTGGCCATCTTGGATACCAGTGAATTTTTCAGGCCCTCAATCAGGTGTGTTATTCTTTGTGACTCCAAAATGGCCATTTAATTTTACCATTTACAAGTAGCTTTTGAACATAGCAACGTGATTTTTAGCACATGATGAGTACAATTCAATATTGTATGAATGCGAAGATGGAGTTAGACAATTTTTGAGTCAAGTTCAAATTAGGTTAGTTAATATTGTTAGGTTAGAATAATTAATTTTGAGTACAAGGAAACTTGATTTCTGTATTTGACTATAGTGTGCTTCTTTTTTAATTGTCAAAGAATGATAATTCACATAGATTATCAGAATAATCTATTGTCTGTTTACTTCTTTTCAGTTATCAAAGAACCACTTCTCATTTATTTGATGAGTATCCCTTATTGATGCTCTGTGTGATTCACCATCAATGCTTCTGGAAGCTTGCCAGTCAGCTATTTAAACATGCCATTCCAGTATTTCTGCTTAGTTACTTTCCTTCTCCTCATGCTCATCTCTTTTTAAACACTATGGACGGCCTCAATGTTAAATAGGACTATCTTGGTGTTCAAAACACACCTCGTCTGTATACAGATGATCACGAATATGAAGGAATCAACTTCAGTTTCGTCGAGTTCTGCAACAAGGCTCAAGATCTGTTTGTTTCACTTCAAGAAACAGAGATGGTCAAAGAAGAAATTCAAGGTGCAAAAGCATTCCTTTGATTCATTCTCGCTGGGCATGTCATCGAGAACAACATGCCTCAACACATCATGCTGAATGCTCTCAATGCCTTGTGGGAACCTAATCAAATCACCATCACAAGAGACTATGATTCCCTCATCGGCATTTTGCAAGACCTCCCATATGCAACCCACCTTTCCAGAGATAAATCAGGCAGAATCCATCCAGGCTCACTTGATGTCTCCACCAGTGTCCTTCCTCACTTTAGATGCAAATATCTGGAGAGGTTGGGTCAACTTGATCGAAGCTACCAGAACACTTATTTTGTTCATGAATTCAGAGGTTGGAAGGGAGTGACAGTACATAATCTGTTTGATGCAGCTGATAGATTGGGAGGTTTGACCCAAATCACTGAATTCCTGGACTTGGATCACATAGACAAACAATCCTGGCACATTGACATTGGCTTGAAGTTCAGTGCTCAGAATCATGTCATTATGTGGAAGGATTAAGGTCATTTCACACTTCTGAAGCATTGTCTTCCCTCTTTCCACAGCAACCAAATTCAAAGTCTTTTATGTTGTGCCAAAATCAATCACATGATGCATATGAGAGATGTTACCAGCTTTCAATGCAGCCCGCAACCTGGAGCTGACTTGATTGGCTATGTCCAGGCATACACCACTGAAAAAACAATGTCATATCAACTACACAATGGCCTCTTTTCTCCCATGGAGGCCAAAGATTTACTTAGCCATGCCGAGCTCGATGAGGTGGCGAAGAAAATGACCAGAATGAGTGAAATCCTTTTTGAGTGCACCAGCAATGATCCTGAATGTGATCATTCTCAGGAAGGTGTGGTGTGGATTGAAGTACAGGTTGAATTCTCAAGAGCACTAGAGACATTACAACTGTCACTCAATTCCTTTATGAAGAGTGCCTTGTATGGTTTCCTGCAAAAGCTTGGTGGTATGTTGGAATATGTTTACTGGTTGTATTCTTATAAAATTCATTGTTAGGTATTTTAAATGGTATCGCCTCAGTGCAATATACTCTGTTTTGAAAAGCATAGTAAATGCAAGAGTTTCCAGTCTTCAAAAAGACTGTGCACTGGGTCTAGGGGCAGTTTGTATCTGGCTTATAAATGGTCTCTATCAGTGCCCAGATGACCATTTTTTCGATCTCACAAAGGAGGCCTGCCAGCATATTCCACTTGATTATAATGGTTATGACGAGGATCTGGACATCGGCAACCCTGAGGCTGTTGTTCCCCTAATGTATGACACAGGTCTCTACTTTTTTTGCGATATTGCCAGAGACCATGAAGGAATCCTTTGGCTATCTTTCCACAGGGAAATTTCAGCAGAGGCTCTCATGAAGGCATTTCGTTTGCCTTTGGATGAGGTCAGGCATACCATGGGTCTTGCTGACCCAGAAATATGCCCACTGCCAATCAATGTAGAGCAAACAAGGAATTGCTCATGTAGGAAGACTCTCGTTATTGCAAATGTTCGTCCAGATAATCGTGCACTACCAGAGATCAATGAAACCATACTCAAAAATATTTGACATTTACCTCCTTGAATTCGTGGACCCAATGTGAATCACTTTTGGTCAAATGGTGGAGGAAATAGGGATGATTCTGCAATGCCCCCATCCCCAGGGATCATTTCTACTCTTGACCATTGGTTGACTAGATCACGTCA
The DNA here is from genome assembly GCA_038090255.1 of Austroboletus niveus. Taxonomy (NCBI): domain Eukaryota; kingdom Fungi; phylum Basidiomycota; class Agaricomycetes; order Boletales; family Boletaceae; genus Austroboletus; species Austroboletus niveus. The sequence continues at coordinate 7,731 of JBBPMJ010000400.1, forward strand.
ATCCCCTCATCCTTCTCCAGGGGCCTCTTTCTATACAAGGGCTTCATGCCATTCATTATCTCAGAGGAGTCCTCACAATTCTGGTCCATCTCAAGAAAGGCTTCAGGCCAAGAGTTCACAATGAGGTTTTGTAAGACCTCTTCTACCCTCATTGGAACATAAAGAATTGGCATCTTGTGATGCTGATGAATCAGACAGGATGACAAGGAAACAAATTGACATGAGAGAATGGAATGACCATGGAGAGTGATGGCTGTGATGGCAGAAGAAGAGAAAGAGGAGAAGGAATAAGATTGTTCAATGTACGAGCAATGAAAATGGCTAGTTGCGATTTGTCACTTTAAAAATGACCATCTACTCTCAAGCAACAAGCTTAATATATGTTCCTTTTGTTTTCAATGAAAATGAGCACTAGTACCCTCACATACATATCAACAACTAAAGTGAATTAAATTCAGTTGGCTTCATACTTGTAAAAGAAGTGCTCATAAAGGCCATCCTGGATGGCCATTCAGACATGAAATGATTAGTCGGACACCCTACTTCACTGATCAGTCAGTGTCCCTAGAGAGGTCATTCTAAACAGCCATTCAATGGTCAACTTTAGATGCAGAATGATTGTTGCATAGTATATGATACATAATGGTTGTAGCCTTGCAAACTGCCTTTTTTGGATCAAAGCATCTGGTTTCACACTTCAGCTGCTCTGCCAGTACCTGCATTTGACCCCAGTGTCATGCTGCAGGCTCTCAATCAGGCCACAACTTGGTCAACAAGTCAAAAGCCTCAGCCTGCATGTGATTCAGGCCCTCTGCTTCGAGCCAACATTTGTGGAGCTCCAGCCTAATCCACTGAGCACTATAGAGCTTATCGTCAATGAACCAGTCAAAATCATGCACACACAGCTGAAAGGCCATTTGTGACAGTGGTGAGTTAAATACTTACATCATCTTTCTTCTTTTTGTCTCACATGTCAGTGGTTCTCTCAATTATCTTTATCAACCTCGTTTGTTACTGATTCACTTGTGCTGCCATGTTTGCTGGCATAATTCTTAGGACCAACCCAGGCCTCAGCCTTGCAATTTTACACTGCATTAACCTTGTTGCTTGCTTTCTAGTTATGTCATTGATGGGTCACTGCCTGGTTTGAACCTAACAGCCTATAGTGGTGTCAGATATGCACATCATGGGGTATACCATATCCTTGCAGACTGGGGTACATTGTTGTACTGACTCAATTTCTTTTTGTTGTAGTACTAATTACAGACATTGTGCCATGCTTAGATGGCTCCATCAGGGCAGTGAAGTATACAAGTTCCCTGATCACACATTGTGTTTACATTCTCCAGCACAGTGTTTGCAAGATGGATTTAAAGTAGATGTTGAGTTAGTGGGGAGTACAGCAACAGGCAAGGTTGCCTGAGAGAACAATTTTCATATTGGTGCTTTGATCTGTTGTTTTTCATTTGTTCTGATGTGACAGATGGTTGGATTCCAGAATCCTGCCTGACATTTCTGACTCAAGATGTAGACCAGGTATATATGGAGGTGCATGGCTGTGTTGTGTTGCTGTTGCTGGATCAATGTAAGATGGCTATGGTGAGATATATTATGGATGTGACACTCTCGGGTAGGTTACTGTTCTCAAGGTGTGTGTTTTATCCCATGTGTTGGGTCATGGTGTTGATGACTATGCCAGGACACAGGAAGACGAACTGTTGTATATGTTGCACAAATTGTCAAACTTGCGAGTATGACTGGGCACTGGACGGCCTTGTCTGATGCACTGTTGGTGAACAGTGCTGATGATCTCATGCATTGACCTTGTTCTTTGTTTTGGGGACCCAAAGTTTATATCATGCTTGAAACATATATTAACCAGCCATTGATCTGAGTCTACCTCCACCTGTGCTAGGATAGACTAGGTTGTGCATCTTTTTATTTCTACATATCCGATATTGTGCAAGATCACATTGTTACCACACAAGATGCTGGTTATGAAGAGAGGAAACAAGGGTGGTCAGGGAGTTGCACCGGGCCTGGTATAGGGTTGTATTTTTATATTACTACAGCCCCACTCGGGCATGATAGGATACAATGCATATTTTCACGGGAATCATGCTAGTGTTTTTTTAAACAAGGTTTGAGGTTTTAAATGGATGGTAGATCGTGACAGTGTGAAGTGGACCAAAAAGCAAGGACAGCATGTTGGGGCTCACATTGCCCTCATTTGCACCAAAGACGTCAGAGAGGTCCCTGTAATGAAACACTCCACTGTCTTGATTGAGGTCAGTTTTCTGAGGTGGGGATCTGTGCAGGCGTCAACCAAGGTGCACATGATGATGGTGTGGACCTTGAAGCTTGAAGGCGCACCTGCGACGATGGACTTTGTTGAGTTTATTGGGGTTCTGTGATGCATGCAATGAGGGTGTTGGCAAGGTCAGTGTGGCATGAGGAGGGTGTGCCTGTGTGAGCCATCTGCCCAGTCGATCAATTGAGAGGCTCAACTTCTGGTATACGATGGTCAACAAAAGAAGATGTGGCAGATGATGCAACCTCCCCACACACTCAGGAATGGACCAATGGTTTAGCGAGACAAATCAAAGACCACATGGACACTGTTCTGAAAAAGAAACCCTCGGAACAAGAAGTGTTCATCTCGTCAAAGAAGACAGACAAGTATATGCCTGGTCGAAAGGCATGGTTGAACTTTGTCACAAAGCGAAATAGCCAATGGGGTTTGAATAAGATTATTGACAAAACCCTCAAAGTGCAAAATCACTCCCCAATTCAAATACTAGAAAACTTTGGCGTTTGGGATATGAGTATTAAATGATCTACTTGATTATTTCTAACCTTTGGATGACAGTTACCTCATGCTGAAAACACACAGATATAAAGCAGCATGCCGCGGTTGGCCAATCACTTTTTCGGAGGGGACACTTTTGTGGGGAACTCATTCGATGTTCTGAAACCGGACTTCCTGAGAATTTGTCACACACTTTTAACGCTTGCATGGAATCATTATCAGAAAATATCAAGTGCAATATGACTGCCATGGATGGTTATTTTGAGATGGTGACGCAGATATGGAACAGTAAGCTGCCATTGAAACATATTATAGACGACCATATTAACAGCGCCTTCGCTATTCAGATGTTTCTGAAAGATTTCCAAAAGCTCCTCAAATTATATTTGCACTATGGAAATGCTGAGCGAGAAGATCAGATTAGGAAATATGAGGAGAAAATGAAGGATATGTTATGCACCCTGGAGAATGAATCAGGCCCGGAGATGTCAACAGGTATTTGTATCAATTGTCCATTTATTATACATTTGTATTGACTTACTTTCAGAACTACCAAAAAGTCTTCATGACATGCTGTTACATCTATCCAAGAAAGAAGACATAGGCATCATTAAGCAATTGCTAATGGCTCCCATGGAAGACATTGAGGAAGCTGAAAATGAGTAACACGTCAAAGTTGATCTCGAAGTGAGGAACATGTCTATGTCGAATAGTGAGAAGGTGTTGAGACACTATCAAAATTTACAAAGAATGAAATGTGGGAGAAGCTTGGGCTTACAGAGAAATGGTTGCCAATGTTCCAGTCATACACAGACCTGGATGATAACATTGACCCATGGAGTCCGGCCGGTGCTGCTTGGCTCAATACTGACAAAAATCCCCAGCAACCATTGACACCTCATTGGCATCAACTTGTTGGTATTTACAGATTGATTGAGTGCACTTTCGAAGGGAGACCTGTCCTTTTGATGGACGCGGTTGGCCTCAGAAAAACACTACAAGTTTTCAGAGCCATGTTATGTCTCGCATTTTATTGAATGGTGTATTTGGTCAAGTGCACTTTCCCTGGAGATTTCAGTGAGTAATCACGCTAAGGGTAACATATCATTAATACATCGATAAGCGAATCACAGGTTCAATAGCGAGGATGGGAATATACCTGACCTCCCTCACATCATTGTATGCCTGGTCAATCTTCAAAAACAATGGGAGACTGAAATCAAATGAGTTCTACAGCATGCGTTGTTCAATCATTTCATGTATTCTGGGCATTTGCAATCAAGATATTCATTCTGGGAAAAATTCTACGATGCCAGTAAGCAACCATTTTGTCATTGTATTATTCTCGCCACCCAATTGGTAAGTTGCATGTCAATATCATGAATATATCTATTAAAATTTAAAAGGCTGTCCAAAATGATTCCATGACTGTCTTCGACAACCAACTCACCAAGGAAAAAATAGGATTTGCTCTTTCCAGAATGTGCTTCGAGAGCACCAATGCCAAAATGGTATATGGGCGAAAGTATTGCTTCATCATCATGGTCAAAGCCCACAGGGCACGAAAGCATAATCAGCTTCACCATGCATACTGTGGTTTGTGCGAGCAGGCCTCAGCACTTGTCGCAATGATGGCCACACCAGTCACAATGAGATCACATGTGGGTATCCCAGTTATGTCAAGTAAAATCTTTAACCAATATTACAGGACCTACATATCATGGGGAAATGGATGGGTGTCCTCAGTTTTGAGAACTTCAGTGAGTATATCAATATGAACTGGCAAATCACCACTGCACAGCATGAAGATAACAAAGTGTTGAAAAATGCAGGGCTGGAAGTGAACATTCTCTGGGAAATGTTTATTGGTAAATGCAATGAAAACATCCCCAAACTCAAACACATAGTGGTAAATTTGCAGTAGATGATTAAATTCAGGAAGTGCTTTGTGTGACATGTGATTCTCTGTACCATCAACTTGGTTGATTACGCAGGACAAAAGCTATTTGAAATGTGTGCTCCTAATGATGAAATTCTTTGGCTCAAGATGTATGATCACAAAATGGAAAATTTGAGAAGTTTTGTGAAGAACTTAGTGAAGGAGAACCTGGTTGCTACCATGGACACCAGTAAAATAAGTCTATATTTTATTCTTACTGTGGCCTTACATGTGTACAAGTCGTGCCTTATGTGTACAAAGCATCGCACCATCCAATATCTGTCTTAGATGGCTGGTGTGCATCAGCATGCGGATAGCACCTTATGGATACAAACTAATGCACAGTGTGAGAGTCCATCTTGAACAGCCAAGGGTATGCCTTTCGCCCATCTGTCTTAGGTGGTCACACATGCATGAGTGTATGTGTGCATACAATTGCCCACCTTGTCCATCTTGGACACTATCGGCTTGTGTGGAGTAACGAGCCTGCCATCCTCCATCCGTCCTAGACAGCTGCATGCACACAAACACATACTAACAAAAGCTTACCTCCACAGCATTTCTACATCGAATTCTGGCATTCTATGCTCCACCCGCTTCTCAACCCTAAGAATGGTGGGCATTGGATGAAACCTACATTGGAGGATTGGAAATAAAATAAGATAATCAAGTTGGACATGCTTGCCCATTTTGTCAAGTACCATCTGAAAAAGAATGGTTGCCACTCACTAACCATGGACACTAATGGGCAATCAGTCATTGAGCAACTCAATGGAGTGGCAGACCTTACAAATTATGGCAAAGATGATCAAATTGTGATTTATTCAGCATTCCCTTCTTCCAATCAGGCTATTGTGGACATACATATTTTTTTTTCCTGATACTTCCTCTCTAATTTACACCCTCAGATTCTTTTGTTGCATGGCATCCACCCTATGGAACTCAACAGTGTGATGACTCTCAAGAAATGCCAGGAAGCACTAGATGACTTTCGCAGCTCCACTCATATGAAAGGTAGCCAGGTTCTCATTATTTCTGGAGTAGATATGGTTGGGCTTAATTTAGCCTGTGCTGACATCATGGTGATTGTGGTAAGTAAATTGCTTTAATGCTTCGTTCACACCTCACGCATATTTTGTTTCCAGGATACGACTTGGTCAGAGTTGGATGACAAACAGCTGTGAGGGCGCATTTTCAGGTATCCACAGAAAAAACAAGTACAATTTTATCATCTTATTGCTCTTGGAATGCCCAATGTCTTCCTAAACAATATCTCATTCAATAAAGGGCAGCTTCACTCCGTGTTTGCCGAATGTCATACAGAAATTCATAAGTAAATTCGCTTAAATTTTGCAGATGACCTCTTTGAAACTCCCTTTGCGGATGATGACAATAGCCTTTTATCCATTGTTGATGACCTGGAAGATTTACACAGGGAAGACTCTGCAAATGGGAATAAGGTCACAAAAAGGCTGCCAAGGTACAGCCCAAACCAGAGTCCAACACAGTGATGTGGGATGTGGTGGCTTCTGCAAGGCCAAAAACTCCAAGAAACAGCCTGTCTCCACCACTTCCTCAGGAGGGGTTTCTCCTACCAAGCCAAAACACAAGCGCAAGAGGACTGCCAAGAAGGTGCTAGTGATTGCTTTCCAACCAGATCCAACAGACGTCCTTTCTGTCGCCACCACTGCCATGTCTGTCGACAGGCCACTGGCTTCTAGTAAGTTTTTTCTTGTTCTTACACTCTTCTAAATGTAACTAATATTTACACAGGTACTGACCCTATTGTTTCATGTTTGGAAGAACCACACAGTCAAAATAACCCTGATGAAGATGAGGAAATGGTTGTCACTTAAGGACATCGATATCTGCATGTCATTGCCTCCTGTGACATAGTCAGAGGCTACAGCAACTGGTGTTGGACTTGATAAAGCCAATGGCCACATGTCATCACCCCTCAGTTCACCCTCTCTGATGCAGGCTGACCTAAAACCTGAAGAAAAGGAACAGGCACCTTGCCTCAAGGTCACTTGGGTTTTTAAGGCCAAGGGTAAGCAGAGGGCCACTTAATGTAGAGAAGTTGTCCATATGCTCGCGTTTTTGTCTATTCATGCTTGTTTTATTAGTGTTGTTAGTAGTGTGTATTCATACTGCTATTCTTTCAAAAATGAAAGAAATTACCATTAGTGTCAATCATAAGCATATAATTACTTCATCCATTGCTAGCATTGTGGAGTGTCTGTCTAACAAATATACTATACCTCAAACACAACGTCCGTTACCTTGAATGCCATGTGGCCAGACGTTGATCGGCACCTTGCACTCAACTTCACCTACATCTCCTTCTGCTCGTCCACCAGTTCAAATCATGGTGCTCATGCTCCCCACTGCCTAGCAGCGACCATATGCTCCCTACATTTGTGATGAAGGTAAGGGGCTTGAAGATGCTGAAAATGACAGCAGCAGACTGCTTGTCAGCAAGCTGTGCGACTGCCACCGACATAACATACATGCACCCCTGCCAACCACCATGTGTTTAACTGGTGAGCTTGCTCTGGGGTCATGGTGACGCCCGGCAAGAGGGTGATGGACATGCTGCCCAGTAGCCAGAGGACGAGTGATCTGATGTAGATTTGTGGGTGATGGGTTCAGGTGGAGCTGAGCTGACTGTTACAATGTGGACATCTGCAAGAGTTTCATGTTCATCAAGTCTACGAGCATCGAGTGCAGTGATAGACATTGTGGTGTGCTTGTTTGAACATGAACACGCTGAATCATCTGGCCCTTGAGGCCCATTCGAGTCTGCTGGGCGAGCTATCAGTGAAACTTGGCTTGCTTGTCTATCTGGAGATGGAATGTGTCGATTGACTTATGAGATTCACTGCAATATGCTGGAGTGATGGACAATAAGGAGAGTCACCTACCCAATCTCATCTTTTCCTCAGCATCTTGCCCAATTTTGCGAGACTTGATCGACAATCTGTGTGAGATGTGCACATAAGGAGCAATCCGCAGATGAAACTTTAAAGCTTGAAGAAAGGATGGACCATTGTTTCCATGTTTCCAAGTTCTTCCATCATGCATGTGGCGCCTTGCATGCATGCAAACAGCATGTCAACACCGCCTTTGCCAAGGCCCCAAAAGGCATTGCAGAAATTGAGGATGCACACAGACGAGGCATCAGGTAAGGATGTGCAGGCCATACTTGCCCAAGTACGACTGCTGTTGTCAGGACTCAGCTCTGAGTGCTGGTCGTGACAAGCCAACAGCTAAAACCAGCAGATGGAGGAGGTGGTGAAAAAAGGTCGAGGGCACAACATGATGGTTGATATGTGCTTAAGTTGTGGTAAGCAAGTTAATGATTTGAAGCCGTCAAGTTGGCAGCATAGATGGCACCATGGTGGTGCTTCATGGATGTGGACGGGGTCAGATGATTGGGTTGAGCACAATGTGGACAAACTGGAGGGGAGCAGAGAGCTGTGATTTGTAAATGTGAATGTGCATGTCTGCGAGCAACTGTCTGCATGCCTTTGAGTGGTGCGGGTGGGAGTCAAAGTTGGGGAGTAGCCCCCTTGGAGAACTTGCTCTCGTCTGGAGCATGGACCGTGAACATATTTGCCCAGTTTACATTTGCACACACATGATGGTGTAGGTGTTGATGATGCATTGAAGGTCGATTCTCTGCACCTGATCTTGTCGACACCAGAAGGGCATGGCATGACAATGGAACTTGCCTTGAGTCGGGACTTGGCTTATCCTCGACTACACCAGTGACAATATCGCCGACCTAAGAACAGTGAGTGGGATGAGCCAGAAAATTTAAGTTAGGGCTCAAATTCATGTATATTGTATAGTTAGCATGTGATCTAGGTGCCAAGATGACATGTTCCCAAAGTCATGTGCTGAATGTTGACTTAGTGAACCTTATTTCTCAGTGTTCACACAAGTGAGTATTAAAGATGATATAGGTCACACACATATACAGAGGAAGATAATTCACTGGAGGGACAGTGACAGCATTGTAGATAAGTTTAACCTCAGTTTGATGCCTCCCTAAGCTCAGGTGGCAACCCTAACACCCTTATCCATGGTAGGTAAACAAGGCTGGGCCTGCCATCTGCGTGCATACCATTGCAGGCATTATTTGCCAGGAAGTCCTTCTCCATCGCCATCACGTTCACCAACACCCACTTACTCTGCCCTGCCCTTGCTCAATACCTCACCCCACCACTGTAAACAAGCAATCCCAGTCCAATGCCATGGTACTGCTATGTTAGACTACCTCGCCGGGGTGCCACTACAGCCCCATGGCTGCCAAAACCACCCCAACCTGATACTGCAGTGAACCACCTTGGCCTGATGCCATAGTACAGCCACATACCCCATTGGCATACCCACACTGGCTTGATGCTGCGGTTTGACCTTGCCATCCCTGAACTACCTGACCTGTTGCCTATCACCACCATTACCATGCCCAGTGTGATGTCATGGTGCAGCCCCATGCCCCATCACCACATGTAGATTGGCCCAGCCTCTTACTGTGGTACCAGACTCCTACTGTGTGGATATGCGGCATTCACTGTCTGCATCGTCTTGCACTCCTAGCTTCTGGGAACACAGCTCACTTGCCTACTGGCTGCACCACCATTGGGGTCTGGAAAGCACTGTGTGCTTTCGCCCATCTACTTTCATATGCAATGTTGCCCAAGTCAGCTTGTCAATGTGCCATTCATTCAAGAAATGCACTCTGGTCTCAATCACATAGATCCAGGCTGTTCACCATAGAAAGCTCTGAAGACAATACATGTGCTGTGGTTGTCACCTTGTAGCGGCACATTCTTTCCAACATGGTCATTTAGCAACACGATCTGTGTGTCTGTCTACTTTTGTCCTGGTCACCAATATTCTAAATTGCACAGACACCAAAGTTTTGGTGGTAGACACCCGACAGTTGCCATTGAAGGACATCAACACAATATGGTGAGTTAAAGCATGATGCATGACATGTCCATCTTTACTTATCGATTTCATTCACGTAGCCTTTTCTGCACAAAGAGTGAGCGCTGAAGTAGTCAGCCCTGTTGATGCAACACATTGATGACATTGCATTCATAAGAGGACCCGGTACATCCGCTGACCCATTTTCAACCACTTTGATTGTTCAAACTAGAATACAAGGTATTGGCAATTACCTGAGTGTCGGATCAAATGCAGCCAAAATGCTCACTGCCATGCTATGTAAACCACTGGTAGGCATGCACCACATGATGAGATTTCCTCCATGGCATCCTATCCCATTGTAAACCCAAAGTACAGTGGCACATGCCTCACGCCATTCCTTACATCCCCCCTTCCATCACTCGCCATCGCTATCATAACAAAGACCAAAGAGTGACAATGCCTTTGCTGACCATGTCAAGCATGTCCTGTAACAATCTCTACACAAGTGAAACACCCACTTGAAAATATCAATATCATCCTGCCTGTATGGGCACAAGAACTACCACATTGCACAGAATGAGAAGCTGAAAAGGTACAGATATCAACGTGTCAACATGAAGCTGATAATGCCAAGCACAAACAACTTGAAGCAGGCGGCCCTTCCAAGGAGTCATAGGAAGACAACCCCAAACTTGATGATTCATGGCTCATATGCCAGCATTGGCCAGGTTACCTGTCTTTACATCAAACAGAACCAATTGCACCATCCTCGCCAATCAATGTCACCAGCCAATATCAGCATGCATGCCAACTCAAGGATGTTCGCTCTTTTCACTGTTGCAAGTGCCTTGTTCACGCTGAGACACAAAGCAAGTTAAAAAATACAATAGATACTTCACTTCTCACCTGATGATTACGAACAGAAAGATTTCGATATACACTATGTGGTTATTATCAACCCACTTTTGAGTTTTATAGGCTAATGTATTTCTCAAGAACACCTGTGTCACAACCACTTCAAGGAGGTTTCAACAATTATATCAGTCAGTCAACATAACATCTAACAATTCATAGATATCAATGCAAATTTTGCTATCCTAAAGGCCACTCAGTATTACATGTGTGCCTCAAGTAAGCAATTTTTGGAGAGTACCTTGTTATTTGTCAAAGCTAGAATGACCAACCATTGCTCTTAGAGGAAACTAATATAACTAGAAACCTGCATCACATGAAGAAAGTGTGCTTGCCACCATGAAGAGCATGCCAGTACTTGCAGTTGCCAATACTCCATAACAAACACATTTATTTTCTTGCACTGGTGGGCCATCCAAAAAAAAAAAAAGATAAACACACATCAGCACAGATCTCACCCAATCACACATGATGCACCAAGGAGACCAGGATGTGCAGAAGGCAACATTGGCCATGATGAGACAGGTGCCAAAGCCACCGGCGGGGGTGGCATCACTGACAGGTTAGCTAATGACTGTCAGTAACTTATCAAAAAAAAACTAGGATATATGTCACCACTGGATCCATGTGGGTATCATTGGCTTGGGTGCTTCAATCACTGGAACTGGTATTGGGGCTTGGCGTGGGAGTGGGGAGGCTCTGTTGCCCTTAGTCATGTTACATGGACTTATGGACAACTTTCCAGGCTGGTTGAGCCTGGATGGGCCCATTGTTCATGGGTGGAGGTGGGGATGGTTCTTGGGGCTACATGGAGACAAGGACATTCATATTGTGGTGCAAGTAATGCATGTCACACAAGAAAAATGTGGACACAACAACCTATTAAATTACACAGCCCAAAACAATGACTGATGATGACTTACCGGCAGTGTCCAATTGGGTGAATACTTGCCCTTGGCACCATGCTTTGACTTGATGGCCATCAGCTCTGCAATCTTGCTGTTGCAGCAAGGGGTATGGTGCATGAGTGAGAGCACAATGAACTGAACAAAAGGGTGTACAGTTGGAGCTGCTGATACTCATCTCAGAGCTTGCTCACCTCAGTGAGGAGGATGTGTGCTTCGCTCATGAGTGCCTTGCAAAAGTCATTTAGGTATCTGTCAAATCAACCCATGCATCACAAGCAGGTCTGGTGAGGGGGGGTGTCCATCAGCACATTGACATGGAAGGAGAAGCAGAGGTGGAATATCAAGGAATCAGTTCTTATGAACAGTTGGTCTGTGACTGAGGCTTACTTTGATTGGGCAACATGGTACAGGTTGAGACTCTTGTTGGAAGACATGGATCACTGCAATGGAGAGAAGGAGGAATGGATTGAAAGACACTGGTTCACAGATTGTTGTGATTGGAAAAAGTGGGCATGGCTTTGGCATGGATGCCACAACTGGGCAGTTGCCTTGCTGGAGAATGAGATCAACACAAGATGGCCTGTGGCAATTCAATGATTTGTCTGTGACGATGTCACATCCAATTGAGAGTAAATATGAGGCTGCTTGCATGGTCAACAGTGGACCACTAACAGAAAAGGAAATTGAAACATTACATTTTGATGTAATGTTACAATTGAAAAGAGATGAAAAGTATGGTGGATATGATATGGTTGAATACATGATGGGAAAAAAGACAGCAGAAGAGTTGGTAAAAAGTGGGTTTGTTGAAAAAAGAAAAGGAATATAGAAAAAAAAAGAAAATATGGAAAAAAGGAATAGAGAAAAAAAAAGGGAAGAAGAGGAAGGATATGTGAGTGCTAAGATAGAAGAAAGACAGGAACAGAAAAAAAGAGAATCTGATGAATAATATATGTATATAGAACAAAAACAACAAAAAAACTTAATCACAAGTATATATTTAAGAGTGTTTAATCTAATATAAGTAGGGTTAGACAAGGGTTAGAAACTCTAATTGAGAACTAGCTAAACATACAATTTATTATAAGACAAATGAAATATGTTGTAATGTTATCAAATTCCTATATTCTGAATGTCGTGAGATATGAGAGCAAGTGCCCAAGGTACCAACAAACAGTATCAGAAGAGACTTCATGGAATAACCACTTGTTGCTGCTGTGATTATTATGTTATCATTGGTAATACTACATATTCCCCTTGCCCAATGGATCTCCAACTGCCCCACTCATCTCCTGCTGTCTATACCCCACTACTCTATCCAATCATCCCTCTTCCCTGGATGATGAACTCACTGCTGCCATCACTATGGAACTCCGCGATTCCAGCCTTGCCATGGCACTTGATGCCCACATAGAACCCCATATTCCATTCACTTTCATATATTATCTCTTCCTGACAAACTCCCATATTGCTGTCTCTGCTGTCACCTCCACTGCCTCTGCTGCGCAAGCATTGGCCAACCTCCATATCTGTCAGCTCCATCAGATCCTAGAAGACAATCTCATCCAACTGATGCATCAGATGGACATGACCGACTTAATTATCAATATTGATCGATATCTCCAAAACCTTGCTGCTACTGGCAATGACCACATCTGTTACACTTGCACAACGTCTAGTCCCAGTACCACTGGCTGTTGAGGAGGATACCAATCCCTATGGAGAAGCTTGCATCTGAGAATGCATTGAGGTGGGAAATAGGTTGGAGTGCTGGGATGGGTGCAGGAATGGTGAAAGAGGCAAGCTTGCATAGCCACCATTGAAGGTCACTTGGGGTATCATGTGATGGGGTTCTGGGCTTGAATGGGGTATTGCCGAAGATGTCAAGCATGGATTTGAGATTGATGAGGTAAGGATAACCTTTTGGAAATATTAGGAAGGCATGGATGAACTTGCCATGCAATTTTTGCATGTAATCTAAACTGTGCATGCATTGCTGCAGCCATGTGTTGATGGCTAGCATATATTTGACTCGCTTAGCTTTGGAGAGCTGGACTGTGTGCTTGTTTAGATCCTACACCAGTCTGAGGAAGGTGGGAGTGCTGGAAAAGGGAATGTCCTTTGATGACTCCCAGGAGATGCCCAGGTAGCTAGATATTTGATCAATATCTGAAAAGCCATAAGCAAAGCCCATGTCCTCAGCTGGCCTGTTAGAGTCTGAAATGGAGAAGTCCCAGATCAGGTAATGTATGGTGTTAGCACTTAAACACTTCTGTACTCAATGGCACACATGAGCTCTGTGGCTGCTGCTGCCATACCCAGAACATTTGTGCATTGTGGATTTGTGGGAGATGGAACAGCCTGTTGTCCATTGCCAGTCTGTGCAGAGGATTCTGTTTGCTGCTGGGGGGAGGAGTTCAATGGTGGTAATGCTGTGGATGGCATGAGAAGAGGGAGGTGGAGCAATGGGAAAGAGAAAGAGGTCAGCTTCAGCTTACATAGATGGGGCATGGGGCAACTGACCTGATGGGTGGGGTGGTCTCTCATTTTCAAGTCAATATCATAGGTGATGCTATTCATGAGATGCTTGTTGATTGTTGTGATGTTGAAGTGTGCAATGTCACACTTGAGCTTGTCATGCCATTGACACCAGATGCACATGGCATATGTCAGTACTATGAGATCACCATTGCAGTTGAATCTGTGCTCATAAATCTCTATGTGGTAAAAGAATGTGCCTAGAGCGATTATGTTGCTTTTGGGCCATCCAGCCAGTCTGATGTGTTCCAGAAATGTGTTCCTGGCAGACAGGAAATTGACCATGGCCAGTTCATTGTCTGCATGTGCATAGTGTGATGCTTTGACGAGGTGTCATTTACATTGGACTTATTGAGGCATGAGACTTTGCAGCACCCTTCGGAGGAGAAATATCAGAGTTCCACGTATTTGTAAGAAGCAAGCTTTTGCAAGGCATATTGGGAGGGATGGAGGACAAGTATGTTTGATGAGGCTCAATCTTCATCACAGATGGGCATTTTGACCTTTTTTGCTTTGGCAGCTATGGCTGGGGGTTCAGGTCCAGGTGTAGCATGATGAACTAAAGGTGGCTGCAGCTCAGCTTATTGTCTAATGCAGTGGTTTTCTTCCTCCTGAGCCTGATGTTGCTTTTCCTTCAGCTTGAGTTGCTGCAGTTTTGATTGAGCTACTCGCTGGACATGTGTGACGTTCCAGGCTGTTTGAAGGTATGTGATGGTGTGCTCTTGGTTAATGCCCATGCCTGCCATAATGGCTGCTTGAACATCCTGGAAAGCATTGCATGTGAAATTGGAAGGCATCTCCATGTTTGGGTTGGCCATGTTGGTGTAAATGAAGGAATGTGGTTAGAGTTGGATGGAATGCTTTGAAGAAGTGACATCTGCTGGGGTGTAGAGGAGAAATGCAATGGTAAGGATGGCTGGCTGGGAATACTGGCCAGACAAGATAATGCTGGAAAGGAGAAAGAGACAGATGCCTGCCACATCAACTGCATGGAACTGAAGACCAAGCTCTGTGGCTGTGCTTGTACCTCGGTGCACCACAGACCGGCACATTATTGCTCGAGTAGCATGTGGCTGAAGTGTTACATAACTTATGTCAGTAACCTGTACATAAAATTGATGGACCTACAGAATGGCGAAGTCCCAAACAGATAAGATTGAAAGGCATGATTTCTTTGGCATCCAAAAATATTTAGAAAAATCAGAAAGAGAAATAGAGGAGATTATTTACTATGTTTCTTGGTTCAAGGGGTTCCAAGAGACCCCTGATGGGATCTCATATAAGATTGTAATGATGAAGTGGTTTCAAAAATGGCAGTTATGAAAGTAGACATTATTATCACAAACAACTTTGGATTTGAGAAACCTTTTCGACTCTTGAATGTGATCAATACCCAAGGACTGTTGTGTACGAGAGAAGTTGAGTCAGAGCCTGTTGGTAAGGAAAAGGATATGCTGGTTTGACAAATGTTCAGGAGTAATTTTGCAAAAATAATGGCAGTTTGATGAAGTGGGGTAGATCCATCATCCAGAGATAAGTATCCTTGACATAGATTGCATCATCTCCAGACAGCCATTGCATAAGATCCAAATTCCATTTTTCAGGAAGAGTTTTTTGATTGAGGATACTGTGAAAGTCTTGAATTGAGATATCCAGACAAGATGATTTGGCTTGACAGTCATGAGCAGTAGAGGTGCAGGCAGCTTGTGCAAGTGCTGATATATGGGGTTGAAGGGGTGTAGTGCACTGGTGAGACTTGCTTGAATGAAGATTTATTCATGTAAAAGGCATGATGGTTGTCATTGGTCCCCCTGCACCTTCCAATGAGTTAGGTGACCAAGGTATGTTGCAGATGCATAGATTTGAAGCTGCTTGGACCATCAGATCAACCAAGAAATCATGCGTATTGGTCAAGTCATCGGAAGAAGCAAGAATGCATTCAGCATGATTTTATATACTTAAATCTAATCAGATTTTGGTAAGGCAAAGATTCTGGTTAAGATGAGGATGACAATCCATGCAAATGCGACATTAGTGCAAGTGCACATCCAACAAAATGACAATATAGCAACAAGCGCATTTGTGTCATATTATACAGTACAGTATATAACATTTCATTCATCTACATTGTCATTTTGTTGGATGTGCACTTGCACTAATATCACATTTGCGTGGATTTTGATGCTATTTAATACTTTACTTTTTACTTTTTACTTTTGTACACTTGTGCAGTGTCACGCAAATGTGTGTATGGCATGCTGTGCTTGTTGTCTGTGCTGTCAATTTGTTGTCACACAAAGACACACCATACATGTGTTTCTGCCATGAATGTTATCATGTTTAACTTTTTCATAGTATTTACTTATAGTAATCCACACACTTTAGTCTTGTGCATTTACATCCAAATCAATGTTTTTAAGGTTTTCGTAGGAAGTGCACTTGCGCCCATATCGCATTTGCATGGATTTCCTTTCTCATTTTACATGGATTCTTGAACCAATAATTAGTTAGATTCAAAATTTCCCTTTATTATATTTTATACATTGAATACAAAACAAAATCAAACTTCTACTGTATTTCTCACCTAATTATTACAATTTTTGGATCAAAAACAACACAAACTTGAGTAACTCCACCTATTTTATGCATTTCCTTTTTTCTTTTTTCTACATTTGCAGACACACAAACTGAACTCATCAGATTTACTGCAGCATGCCTTTGCATATCCATAACTCATGGAAGAATGTTCTGGATACTTCCACTTCATGTCATTTGGGATTCTAGGTGTGCACACTTGCAGATTCCTAGAATGCAGTCCTTGTTTGAGTAGGCAAGGCCAAACAATTTTTCTCTCCTTATCACCTCACAATGTTCATTCATTGTGTGCTATAGCTTGTCCTTGTACCCATCTCTTTTTTTCTCTTTCTTCTTCATCTCACTATCATCTCTGCCCAAGTCATGTAAATCCCTTCTTCCCAGTGCACTTTGTTACCTTTCTCCCAGAAAATCCCAATAATGCCATTATGCCAGGCTTTGCCTTTTCAAACTTTACAGGAGAGACTAGCATTTTTGAACCTAGGCCTCAATCTGGATCAGGCCATTGAATCATTATCTCACCAATAAACACTAAGGAATCAAGCTGTAAGAGCTGCTTGGCAATAGTGGATGATAAAGCTGCAGCAGCAGAAGTTGCCAGAGCCATTAGAGTCACATATATATGTATGTAGCACAAAAAGAGAAGAGGTCACAGACAGCTAATGATAAGCACAAGAAACACTGCTCCAAGTTTATCACTATCTTGAATTGCCCCATTTCAAACAAACTCTCTGCTCTTCCATCTCTCAGCACCATATGCAAGCTCAAAGCTGGTCATTTCTGTGAGATCTGGTACTCTACATTAGAAGACATTCATGCCATGCAGCAAACATTAGCCTATGCCATTAATAACATCAGTGGATTTTGACTGAGTCATTCATTGAGGGTAGGGACCACACAAGTTTGATCCTCATAAGACATTACATGGAAACAAAAGTCAACCTAGATCTACAAAAATAGTGATCAAATGCAGCTGTCCAGAGATAGAAGCATTTCAACACAGTTACTAATAATTTCTTATCAATCAGAAATCTCTCCCTTTGTCATTTTTTTCTCCCATTCAAGCAACAGTGTGTAATGTCTATTATTATATTCCATCACCATAAAAAAAGATATAAAAAGATATGTCAAGTATATGCCTTTTTTATTTGTGGAACTTGAAGCTCTAGACTTATAACTCTGGTAACAAGAGTATGCTTTTCTTTCTTCTCACTTTTGCATTTCTTTTTCAAGATTTTAAGATAATTATTTAATGAACGGATCTGATTCTTTAGCTCATTATCTATCTTATTTAACACAACAGATTTTCAAGAGACATATTTTCTCCTCTAAATAGAATGTTTGAAAACAATGCCTGCCTTCTGCCACTTATCCTCACATTGTTCTGCAAGGCTTCAAAGTTTAACAAATATCTTCATTGCTGCCAAAGTTCAAGGAGCTCTGAAGATGGCTGCAGAAAATTCTTCACAAGGAAGCAGGCTATCTATACTCCAGAAAAAATGCCAAGCATGAGAAGGAAGAACTTTTCCATCTCCACCTGCACTGCCTACCACTATACTATCCGTTTCTATGCCAGTCAAGAGAATGCCAGTTGTGAACATTGTATGAGAGGGAAGGCACATGGATTTCCTCATTGAGTAAATCATCTCTCATTCTGCTGATCAGCATATTCTATTCCAAAATAATTGTTCATCATCTAGCACTTCCTTCAAGCTCTTTCCCAAGGACAAGCCCTCCAGAAAAAATAAAAAGGACATTTTGGCTGCAATTACAAGGCATATTTTTTCACAGGATCCTGACCATTCTATGATGTATGCTGAGGATTCATCAAGATATATAACATCTGTGATTAACCACATGAGCTCATAAATGATTCTATATGAATATCACATTATTTACAACTCATCCACTGTTTCAGGCTTAAAATCAAGTATTGTGAGCACTGTGCATGCTTTAAGAGCACAGGAAGTGGTGTATCACCTGAGGTTGATGGATCAGGGTCAACATCATCAAATCCCCTTGGTATGTTCTTACATTTTTTCTGGTTTTTGTTTTGTTTTTGTTTTTGTTTTTTTCTATCTAAATACCATCTAGAAAAAGTGCTTCTTACATTTCCATATTACCAAGAGCTTGATGCCATCTGAAATGGAATACTGTCATTTGACAGCAAGCTTGTTCTTTAGAACCAAATGTTAATCACAGAGAATTTGCTCCATGTTCTCAAGCCAAAGTCAGTGGTTGTTTATGGGAATGTGGCTGCAGATAAGGATGTGCAAAATGATGCTCATGGCAATATAGATAAAGAAGCTGAGGTCAAGCCTGAAGATAATGTGGAAGACATTGACAATCAGGAAGAATAGATAGTGATTGATCACCATTCTGAATCTGATGATAAGAAGCTCAAGAATGCTGTCATGTTCTTTGATGAGATATGTTATGTTACTCTAAAACATTTACCATCAGTGAACAGGGCCAGCTTCTTCTGGGCTTGAAAAATCTTTGCAATTTTCCTTCAGGTCCAAGAGCAAGACTCTAATGCAGAAGATAAGAAGCTTGTCCATCAGGCACTTTCCATATGCATGAGCTCCCAATAGTTTAGCCTTGTGTTATGCATGCATAAAATCTTTCAAAGTATTCTCAAAGGCAACACTAAGTTCTATAGAGATTTGAGGGGTTGCTACTGAGACTCCAAACTCAGGCAGGGAGAGACTAGACACTACAGTGGCTCAAAAAACTGTCTGGATGTTTGCATGTTTTTCATTAAGCATATCTAAACATGATAACCCTAGCCCTTGCCCTAACATGGTTAGTGTATGAAATGAAATACTTACTCTTGGCTTTCTATCAGTACAAGGTTCAAGAGATTTGGTTAAGATTTGATTGATTGGCAGCCATAAATCTAAAAAAAACATGCAAACATCTGGATAGTTTTTTGAGCCACTGTATGTATAATTGTGCAGATCTAGCTGGGGGATACAAGAGTATTTACAAGGTCCCAGACTACCTCTGAATATGGAATGATAGCTGGGAATGCATGGTACCAAATGGGGTCTTGTGGTGTCAGTGAAAATAGAGTAGATTAAACTTTCATAAAGAGAGAAAGTCAGGAGAGCAGAGGTCCATGTGAAGTCAGTCTAAATAAGAAGGAAAGATCAAATTGCATGGTTGTGAATAACTGAAATAGACAAATGATCCAGAGGAGCAAAGTTCTTGGAGAATAGACTCCAGTAACATTTTCAAGGAAGTTCCTCATTAGGATCATTAAAGAATGACAAGAAATTAGAGCACTTGCTTGTAACACCTTGATGCCCAGTTTGTTGAGCACTTCACAAGCTAGTACATCTATCAAAAAAGCATTCTTGTCTCAGGCTGGCTCTTCATCAGGCTTGGGCAAGGTGAACCCTTTTGCAACAAAGCTAGCAGAGCTAGATAAAATGAGCAAAATCCTTGCTGAAGAGGGATCTTTCATTGGTACCTCCTCAAGCAAGGTGCTTCAATACATGTTTGCTCTGAGAAAACAGGAGCTCAACAACCAGTGTGAGAAGCTTGCCCATAAACTCATGCCAAGGCTGAGTTCAGATGTGAGGAATAACTCAGAAAGCTTGACATCAAGCTAAACCAGGCAGAGTTGCACAAAATTGCACAACAGATTAAGGTGATGCAGTTGCAGATGGAGCTTATAATGCAACAACATCAACTCTTGGGTAGTCAGGCTACTAACTCCTTATCATTTGTGCCAGCTCCCCCTGGATTAAAAGACACAGGTTGTACACATACAACACAAGAAAAAGTCAAGTGTGTGCACACCAGTTCAACATGGTGAAGAGAGTGGTCTTGGACTCACATGCAGCACACATGCCATGCAAATAGCAGCAAGAAGGCACATGTCTAGGCCACCATAAGCCCACACAAGCACAGAACCCACAATCCAGCTACAACCTACCAAGCTGCCACCTCAATGATCTATTATATGGTGTGACAGGCAAGGTTGCTTCATCAACTACTGTGAATCTGCACCATCACCAAAGTCCTCCCCCCTTACTTCTTCAGAATTATCACCTCTAGACACACTGAGAAGCCTGCAGAGGAAGCTAACACACATTGAGGATGATGACAACATAGACTTCTATCACCAGTACTTCCTTTAACTCTGCCATTAGTCCCATCATCAGCACCACCACCAGTACAGCCACCAGCACCATCAGCCCAGACAGCACACAGACCCACCATGCATGAAACTGTCAAAACCTTCTACAGAGATGGCAGGGACTCAGAAAATCCACAAGACTTTCTCAAAAGTGTTAGCAGGATTCTCTGAGGTGCAGGTCTTACCAGCAACACAGACAAGATATTAGCACTTAAGGACTATTTAGTGACTAGCTCAGATGTGAATAAATAGTATGAGAAACAGGTAACAAACCCAAGTCTTACCTGGGCAATGCTTGAGAAGGAATTCAACCAGTGATGGCCACCAATTGAACCCTTGGTGAAAACCAGCGCAGAATACCAAGTGGATATCCTGGCACTCATATTACAAGATGAAGACATTGGGACCATGATTCCCATCAAGGGCTTCAAAGTCTGGTGCCACATTGCATGGGCAAACAAAGTGCTGGAAATCACTATGAAAGTGGGAATCAAGGGAGAAAATAACGTAATCTGGATGACAAGAAAGAAACTATCAGAGGTACTATGGAATCAGTTCAAGATGAAGTATAAGGACTGGGTGAAGTTCATCAAAGAAATAAATGAGGTAAATGTCCATAAGCTTATTGAGGGGAAGTGGAAAAAGAAGAAACAAAAGAGAGAGAGGGATGCAATGAAATGGGATTTAATGCAGCAGATCCAACAGGTTCAAATGGCCCAATAAGGACCAACCACCACAATTGCCAATCTCACAACTCTGTTTCAATGTTTCAACATGTCCTTACCTGTCACTATGCCTACAAATACTCCATCAGGATCTTGATACATCAATGAGATAGACCAGGACTGTAGCCCCAGATGGGCAATGCTCCACTCTTAGACACACAGAAATAAATCATTCAACAGAATGTCACCATCACAACTAAACTATTAGACATAGAAACAGGCTGCATCAACTACACAGCTCAGATTGCACAGTGAAAAGCCACACATGGTGCAAACACATGGGTCTTGAAGACCACATTATTCCCACTCAAACTAGAAACAGCCAAGTACTAGAATACCTATCTATTCAAAAGCTCAAAAACCCTTTCCATGCTAACCCTAATGGCAGTGTGCTTCACACACTGCCAAAAACCATGGGAATTTCACTTAGCTTTGGTGGAGTTATAAATAGTAGATACTCTTGGCTACAAAATCACCCCCTAGGTCATGTGATTTGGTTCACACACTGTCAAGATATAAGCAATAT